>CABHPR010140928.1:25861-41232 GCA_902168415.1 Peromyscus melanophrys | reverse complement strand
TTCTTAGCTGTTAAATGGAAGGCACAGTGAAGTTTCTCTCCCATTATGCACTGGTGATGATGAAATGGAGTTGGAAGGAAGATGCGAAAATGGACTGTGTGTCCTTTCCCGGTTGTTTTCGGATCAAGAAGCAGGCAAGCTGAGCTGACTTTCAAAGGACTTATTTAGAGAAGTGGCTGACAGCAAAGGTGTGAGGGACAAATGTGAAGAGTCAGAAAGCTGGTGGCCTGCCAGGTGTATTGGCCTACGCCTTTAAGCCCAACCCTAGCCCGGGGGGAGCGGGAAGGCAGAGGCAGAAGGATGTGAGTGTAAGGCCAGCCTGGACAAAACAGGGAAATCTTGTATTGAAACAAAAACAAACCACTGATCATTTCCCAATCCTGTATAGGAGAGACGATGACATACTACAAGAAAGGGGTTCTGCTTCTAGACAGTAAAACATTTAATCATTTGATTGACAAGGCCATACATATAGTGCTAGGCGAGAGCAAGAGAGCGAGAGAGAGACAATGCCAGGTCATATAAAGACAGTCAGTTAAATATCACACTAAAACCCAGGCACAAGCCTTTATCAAAATGTGGGACACATGACATGGACTTATGTCTTATAAAAATGCTGAGGCTGGGGATGTAGTTAGGTTGGTAGAGTGCTTGCCTCATATTCATAAGGTCCTGGGTTTGATCCCCAGCACCACACAAACTAAATGTGGTGGCATGTACCTGCCATCCCAATACTCGGGGTGTGGAGGTCAGAGGATCAGGAGTTCAAAGCCATCCCCAGCTATATAACACATTTCAGGTCAATAGCACATAAGACCCTCTCTAAACCAACAAACAAATCTTCCTGTTTTCTTAATTATAACACTCATGGCCATAGGAAGCACTATCCACAGAATTTATAGCTTTGCCTTTCTACAATGTGGAAACTCATGTCTTTCCTATCCTACCAGCATGCTTCAGTAGCTGATGTCTAGAAACATGAGTATCATAGAAAGCAAAGACGGCACAGAGAAGCATGGGCTGATGCTGATATAGACTGGCACTTGGGTCCCTAGCAAACTTGGAGCACCCCTTGGCTCCTATGCATCCTGTGAACTGGTAAATCTCAGTAGGCTTTTCATCCTGTGCTACTTCAGGAGTCACATTGTCAACCAGTGCAATAAGACTCATATGATGGGGCTGGACATGGCTCCGTGGTTAAGAATGCTTGCTGTTCTCACAGAGGACCAGAGTTCAGTTCCCAGCACCCATGTGGCAGCTCCCAACCTCTTGTACTCCATCCAGATCCAGGGGATCTGATGTTCTCTTTTGCACTTTGTGGGGGTGTCTCTCTCTCTCTCTCTCTCTCTCTCTCTCTCTCTCTCTCTCTCTCTCTCTCTCTCTCTCACACACACACACACACACACACACAATTAAAAAAATAATAAAAATAGATATTTAAGATACATATGACATGCTCTATGACTTTATAGCTTTTTCCTTGCCTTTCTGTGACATCACGTCAGGACAGAGTCACAAATTCCTAAGTTTGAATATTCAAAACATCTTGGAGTTGGACATTAGATTATGTGGTCTGAGAGGAAAAAGTTATGAAGAAAATTATTAGAGACCTTTTCTTGAGGCAGGATTTCATGTAGCCCAAGACACTTGCTATCTAGCTGGGAATGACTTTGAACTCCTGCTCTTCCTGCCTCTATCTCCCAAGTGCTGAGATTACAGACATGCACCACCATGCTTGGTTTATGAAAGATAAAATTTAAGATGGAGTTCCTCATTCTTAATTTTTCTGTGAGGAGTTTAAATGAAAGAAGCCACTCCTTTTCAACCACGAGGGGCTCTTGCTTGGTTCCAGCAGATTTTTGTAGTATTTAATGTTTGACTTTTTTTTTTAAGGAGAGGGTCAGCAAACACATTTTCAAAGGGGCAGGCAGTAAACATCCTCGGCTCTGCTGGCCAGATGGACTTGGAGCCCCTGCTGGACTGTGCATGTGGACCTGATGTGTGGTCCCACATGCATACATACCCACATATAGGCGTTCAGCACTACTTTGATGCCAAAGTAGCCAGAGATGCTAAGCCATGGATGTGACCCTGGCCCAATAAAATCCCATGAACACAAATTAAAGTTTCATGGTCCACTACTATTCCTCTTGTCATCTGTTCTTAACCATTGATAAATACAAGTCTTATTCTTCCTGTTCAGATTGTATTTTTTAAAAAAAGGCAGAAGTTGGCTCAGGACCCATAGCCTGCTGAGTTCTCAGCCTCCACATGGTTACTGACAAACCATTCTCTGAGAAAGGAAGAAGGGACATTAAGGTCTACCCTGATGTATATAGTATTTCTACATACATAAATGTTTATCTATGTACACATGATAAGGCACATGTATGCATATGTGTAAATATACATATATGTGGCTATACATGGGCACGACACACAGAATTTAAGTATGGATTTCAGTATGAGAATCGTCATGGAGTAACAGAAAAATATTTGTGTGTTTTCTAAGCTATATACATACAGATAAAATCTCACAACTTCTTTGCTAAATGTATATTTATTAGACCCGTCCTTTGATGAAGCAGAATAATTCATGTGTGTGTTGAAGATACCCACATTCACCAAATGCTCAGGGCCCCTCCCTGTATTACTATGATATTCTGTACATGCCTTATTAGGTGACTTCAATTACTTGGTGGAGTAAGGTAAGCAATATTAAGAAAAGTCTTTCCCATGTGATACTGTATTAAACAAAATAGAAAATTAAAGAAAAACACATTTTAAAAATCATACTTATGCTCCTTTGGGACATTATTTTATTAAGGGAACTAATGCTGGAAACATGCCCACACTTCCCCAACAGGGCAAGCTCCAAGCAAGTATCTTGCAATGAAAGATGAAACTATGAAAAGAACAAACTTAGGCTTATATTCAAGTCAAATTGTATCCAAACCACTCCCAACGCCAGTGGATTGCCCTTTAGGACATGTGGGCAGGTCTGCTTGCCCAGCCCCAGCCAGCACCCCTTCCAAACATGCACTAGATTGTATTCAGAGAAAAGGGGCCAGATGGTTTTACAGATTAGTTATGAGGAAAGCAGAGTTTCACCTCAAGGTTGATATTAAACTCTGGTGCAGACTGGCAGAGACACAGAAGCAGGGCCATCTGAGAGCCCTTGGGAGTCTTGGTCCAGTTCCTAATGAGCAGGTGTTGACGTGGAAAAAGCTGCCTGCACCATGGAGTTACAGGGCAGGAGCTCCTGAGGGGTGTAGATGTGCTAAACCTGCCCCCAGGAAAGCTCATTTCAGCTCTGAGCACCTAACTGTCATGTTCTATGTGCTATTCCAGGGCAAAGAAAATCAAATGCAAATTTAAAATCGGGAGTGGGGGCTATTCTGGACGGGTGACCATTTCATCACATGCTCTTCTGCTTTAAACATGATCTGTAAAGGGTTCTAACTTCACACTCCACCTGATGTGTGGTCCCACATGCATAGGTACCCATATGTAGGCTTTCAGCACACTGGACACTGTGCTATTCATTTACTGCACAGAACGTGATTGGGACAACAGAGCCAATAAGAATAAACTAGATATGTTAAAATCTGCGGTTTGGTTTGGTTGGGTTGGATGGTATCACTGTCTAATAGGTTTGGCTAAAGTTCTATAGTCTACCAACAAGAGTAGTGGAATTTACCAGGCAGAAGAATCACTTCAATACAGACTAAAATGTGAAATTCTGTCAGCGTGTATACCCCTTAGACTAGGTAGATAAGCCCCCAGAATCACATCCAACATTGCATCAACTTGTAAGGATAATTTTTCATCTAACTCAATTTCTTAAACTTCGGACTCTGTGACTACTGAGCTACAAGATAAAATTAATTTTGTGTGTGTGTGTGTGTGTGTGTGTGTGTGTGTGTGTGTGTGTGTGTAACCCCATATGTATATGAGAGTGCAGTGCTGGAAGAAGCCAGAAGAGGGCACCCAATACCCTTGGAGCTAGAGTTACAGGTGGTTGAGAGGTACCAGACATGGTGCTAGGAACAGAACACGGGTGCTTTGGAAGATAGTATGTACTCTTATCTGCTGAGCTATCTCTCCAGACCCGTGACAATGGCTTTTTAAAACATAGAAACATTACACTTGTTAGGTAGGAGTTGTGTTGATCTTTTCAAGTAATTGTGAGTATTAACAGCAAATATGAAAGCCCTACATGAAGCACTGGGTTCCACTAAACAGTCCATGAGATCAGTGCCCTACATGAGGTGCTGTGTGAGTTTTAGGTAACTCTGGAGACATGATAAGACTCAAGAAATCTCATCTGGAGAATGGCAACTGAAAGTACCAACAATCCTGGAAAACAGGGCTGCGTAAGGTTTTTTTGTAAAAAATAAATTTTCAAAAGCATTCTTGTCTTTAACACATGTTAACTCTAAGAATTTCAACGAGTGGATAAATTCAGAAAAATCTCTTGAGGGCTGAGAAGATGGCTTCATGAGTATAGGGTTTCTGCACAGGCATGAGGACCTGGGTTTAAATCCTCAGAGCACACATAAAGTCAGATACAGAAGCTCACATCTGTAATCTCAGTGTCTCAAAACAAGGTGAAAGGTGAGGACCAACACCCAAGGTTGGCCTCTGGCCTCTATGCATGCATATGTTCATGCATACGTTATACCTACACACATAAACCAAATTAAAAAAACATACACTACATAAAATAATACTGCATGAGTCACCATATAAAGCATCTACAACAATGAACTTCAAAGAACCAAAGAGTAGAATTGTGGTTGCCTAGGACCAGGGGAGGTAGAAATGGTTGCTTACTAGTCAAGCAAGAAATATGTAGTCAATAACACTATGGTAAGCATTTAAAATTTTATTCCTAGGGTAGATCTCATATTAATTATTTTTATCACAAGAAAGTAAATAAACAAGGGAAAATTGCCATTCAAGAGACATAAGATAAATACAAATTTCAAATAGAAGGGAATGAAACCGTACCATCAGCGTTCAGAAACAACCACCGTTACCAGTGTGTGGATTCTCTCAACCCTTGTTTTGGGGCTTCTTTGCATTAAAATGTAATTAATGTATGTAATTACTTTGACAAAATATAATCACACAAGTAGTTGTACAATATTCTTTCATGAACATTTATCTATCTATCTGAAATTATGTTTATTATGTGTATATATGTGTGTCTGTCTGAGGGTATGCACATATGAATGCAGTGCCTGTGGAGGCCAGAAGGGGGTGCCAGACTCCTTGAAGGTAGATACATAGGCTTTTTTGAGTAACCCAACACAGCTTGTGGGGATTTTAACTCAGATCCTCTGCAAGGCCAAGAAGTACTCTTTAACTGCTGTGCCATCTCTCCAGCCCCTCTCCTGTAACTTTTAAGTGGTTACATGAATATTCCACATGAATGTGTAGTATTTCTAACCAGTCTCCTATGCGTTGTTCAGATTGCCTCCAAGTTTTTCTCAAAAAGCACAATGCTACAACCAGTGACACCTCACCCGATGACTTCACATGCCTGTAAGTAACGGGATGTTTCTAAATTCAAATCCTGAAAAGCGAAGCCAACTGAGTAGTCAGGCTTGGCCATACATGGAGGAAATCAGTTAGATTTAACTGTATCTCTATCGTCGTGTTCCCAACGCCATATGCTTATTTTTTGCATACATATGTAGTTCTTGCAGTGCTGAGGCTTGAGCCTAGAGTGTTGCTTCTGCGATGAAAGTCCTCTGCTAGGAAGTCACATTCCAGCCTGCATCTCTACCTGTATTTTCTGGGTCAAAAAAAAATATGGCTCTATTGGAAGACGGAACCAGAATCTAGTTGGATCTACAACCTTTGCTGAGGTTGAGTTGCTCACTTTCTATGTTGTCTACAGTTTATCAACAGCTCTAAATCATTAAAGTCCTGAGTGTAGCGACTGGAGATCCATCCAAGCAGTGAAGAGCACTTTTGTTCTTGCAGATGACCCGGGTTCAGTTCCTAGAACCAACATGGTGTTTCTCAACCATCTATATAACTCCAGTCCTTGAGGACCCAACACCATCTTCTGGCCTCTATGTGGTGCACATACGTACATGCAAGAAAAACAGCTGTACATATAAAATAAATCTTTAAAAAAATTTAAAGCCCTAAACTCTTAATTATTTTTTGTTTTGTTTTAAGCCCAAAGTCAGTATTTTCATGATCACAGCTGCCAATGCTGCATTCTGGATTTTTTTTTTTTTTTTTTTTTTTTTTTTTAGGTATCATAGACCGTAAACAGACCAAAAACTTCTTCCTTGGATTTTGACTAATGAGGTTGCATGGATATTTGGAACACGTAATGATTTATAAAACAAAAACTTTGACAACTAAAGTTTCCTCATAGATTAGGGGGTGATGGCTCCTTTTGAAGAGATGGCATAGAGTCTTATACTCAATAAATATTGGGACCCACATGGTAGAGAGAGACAGAGGCAGACAGAGAGAACTGAATCCCACAAGTTGACCTCTCCCCTCCACGTGTCCACTGTGGCAGGTGTAGTGAGCAAATGCATACACACACACACACACACACACACACACACACACACACACACACGTGCACACATACACACTAAACAAACAAATATAATAAAAATTATTTCATCAAAACTTAAAGTTTCTGCATTTCAAAAGCTTGAATTACTATCCAAAGTATATACGGAACTCAACTCTACAGAAAACTAATAACCTAAGGAAGTGGATAAGAGATTTCACTAAGCATTTCCTATGCAGAACTTACAACCGAGTCATAGAGGCAGAGACTATGGCAGAGGTGGGGCAGAGAGGGGGATAAAGGTAAGACAGTGTATTAGCTACTTTCCTCCTCGCTGTGATGTGATGCCTGAGTGCAACAACGTAAGGGAGAGAAGATGGATTCGAGTTCCTGGTTTGAGCAGACAAAGCCCATCACAGAGGGACGGCATGGTGCAGGAGCATGTGGTAGCCGCTCAGTCTGTGCTTGCAGGAAGGAAGCAGGGTGGACTGGATGCTGTTGCTCACCCAGATCTCTCTTTTCCCCCATTTTAATTCAGTCTTTATCCCCAGCCCACGGAACGGTGCAACCTGCATTAAGGGCGGGTCTTCCCTTCTCATTAAACCTCCAGAATCTCCCTTGAAGACACACTCTGAGACGACTCTCTCTCCTGGGTGACTGCAAGCCCAGCCAAGCTGGCGAGCTGGCAATGAAGAAGAATGTCGCAGACAGTCAGAGGGTTTAAACTGTCAGACGGGAGCAACCATTTCACTGTTTCATTTTTTTTTTTTTTTTACTTTTAATTTTTAAGATCAACTCTATAGCCGGTGAATATGGGACATAATTTAGAATCATATATTAATTTTTCTAAGAATGGGGGCTGGGGCTGGAGCTCAGTGGGACACTTGCATGAACGCCAAGGCCCTAGATCTAATCCCCAGCACCTCAGAAGAAAGAGAGGAAGAAATAAAGATGGGAAGGAAGGAGGAAGGGAAGATTGTAAAAGACATACACAGAGGCTAGCAAGACAGCTCAGTCAATTAAGTCCTTAACACGTAAGCACGAGGACCCAAGTTCAGGACCCTAGTACTTGTGTTAGATGCCAGGCATCATAGCAGAGCACACAGCAATTCCAGTCCTGGGGACGGGCAGAAACAGGAGCATCCTTGGGGCTCACTGGACCAATCTAGCTGAACTGGTGATCTCCAGGTTCAGTGAGAGAACCCATGCCAAAAGATAAGTTTGAGAGTGATAAATGAAGACACTTGACATTAACTTCTGGCCTCTACATGCACGTGCACGTAGGTGCACATACACGTGAACATGTGCACAGACGCATGAACATGTTTACACACACAAGCCACACAAACACAAAATTATGAAACACACATGAACAAAACATGCTAAGGGGCTAAATTTGAAATGTTCACGGTAAGTATTAAAAACCTGTAGTTATGGATATAATAATAATTAGCTTCATCCAATTGATTTCTATTACATCAAACTGATACTACTTCATATCCTATAACTCAAGATAACTGTAGTTAATAAAAGATGCAATTGAAAGCGCACAGGCCACAACTGTGGGAGACTATTTCCAAAGCTCCCCCAGACAAATGATCAGTGTCAATAAAATACAAATGAGTCCAATAAAGCAAAAACTCCCAGGGTAAGGAACTCAATGCAAACAGTGCAGGGCCTGGGAGCGGGGGGCAATTGAGGCAGGGTTTGCACACATGCACGGGGGCCTCAGCTGCATCCCAGCACTGCAGAGACAAAAGCTGCTTGGACACCTGCAAACTGCCAATGCATGAAAGTCCGCCCCTCGTTATTAGTGATAAGGGCGGATGCGAGTGATAGGACAATATATCACCATACACCAGAAAGATAAGGTTAAATGCTGAGGATAGGAGAACGGAGAGATGGCTCAGGGTTATGAGTGCTCGGTGCTCTTCTAGAGTACCTGAGTTTGGTTCCTGGCACCTACCTTGGGTGGCTCACAACTGCCTGTCACTTTAGCCTCAGGGAATTTGATGCCCGTCAGCCTCTGAAGGCACCTGGACTCAAGCACACATACCCCCACACAGACACATAATTAAAAATAAAATCTGCTGGGTGGTGGTGGCACACGCCTTTAATCCCAGCACTCGGGAGGCAGAGTCAGGCAGATCTCTGTGAGTTCAAGGCCATCCTGGGCTACCAAGTGAGTTCCAGGAAAAGGTGCAAAGCTACACAGAGAAACCATATCTCAAAAAACCATAATAATAATAATAATAATAATAATAATAATAATAATAATAAATAAAATAAAATCTTAAAGAATGAAAATGTCAGACTTCTCTGCAGGTTCTGTAGCCTGGGAGCCAGTGGACAGCAGGTGAAAAATGCTTGTGAAAAACAATTGCGTTTCCTGAATGTGTGCTGACTGAATAGATATATAAGTGTGGGACTGCCTGTCTCTGAGATGCTAGAGTAGGTGTTGGGGATCTGAACTCAGGTCCTCATGTTTTCGGGGCAGGCCCTTTAGCATCTCCCCAGCCTGGCACCATTTACTGGCAGATTTGCAAGGGTAATCCCCAGTTTCAGTTTACAAGATGAAAGATATTACTGATCTTCCTGAACGGCTTCAAAACCAATACCACAACAAAAGGCATCTTTAGTGAGCAGCTACTAGGTGGCAGGCACTAGGCTAGGTAATTCACACATCTGGCTCACTCACTCATTAATATGGACTATCTGCTAAGCACTGGGATTTACATAAATTAGCCTTTCAATGTGTTCCCAAATCCTGTGAGGTAGGCATCAGAAATCCTGTCTTACAGGGCATAAATTGAGACTCAGACGTGATTAAACGCCTGCAAAGGTCATACTGCTCAGAAGAGGCACACTAGATCGAGCAAATTACCCTGAAGACTTTGAATAAATGTGGGGTATGCATTATGTCACCTTTTAAGACCATTTCTGCGTGGCTTGGCTTTCATAGATACACTCGCCCTGCCTCTGTCCCCTGGTTATTGCCGGTGAAGGAGAGGACCAGGAGGCGCTCTCCCTCAGACTGCCCTTACCATGTCACCCTCATGCTGCATTGCAGAGGAAAAGCGATGGCTTTGCTGGCTTGTTCTTGCCCCTACCCCCACGGCCATCTGTTCAGGCAACTTATATCTTCACACATCCAGCCACACGATGTTTCCCATTTTATTCCTGGGTTCTCTGGAATAAATCTGTGGGAGGCAATAAAATCAGGCACTCCCTGTCCTTGGAAACACCCTCTCCACTTTGGACCTGAGAACCATGCATTAACAGTTCTGCTCGCCGCCGCTGATGGCTTCTGTCACTGTGACCAATGTGACTTCAAGATAAATGACAAGAGACGCAGAGAGAAAATAGAAAGCGCCAACCGCTCAACTCCATGGGGAAATAACATGCAATGTGAGGGAGAGACACATATTCCCAGTATGTTTATCACACACAGGGCACCCACTGGACGTATTCTACAACAATCCCTTCCCTGCCAGCACCAGTCCCGCTGCCCCCCCCCCGCCCCCTCCCCCCCTCCCGCCCCGCTTCTGTGTATTCCGAACTAACTCACATCCTCCCAATAAAGACGAGCATCTGAGATGGGCTAATAACACTGGTGCGTTAACTAATTAGTGAGAGTAAGGCATTCAGAAAACAAACAGGCACGCCACTATGCTATCATTACGTGGCTTCTGCCTGACTGGGCTGTCCTCAGCAGTAATGCGGATACATCCAGAGAGTGCAGTGAGCGGACCCTGCCGGGAGCCACCTGCTGAGGTGGATTTACTCCCACAGAGAAGGTGAATCCTGGTTTCTATTTTTTTTTATTTGCTTAAAACACAAGAATCTTCTTGTAGAGTTCTTATGCGGCATCCTCCTGCAGCACTTGAGAGTTTGGTCAGTGAAACTTGCCTCCTGAGCCAACCGTTAACTTTTTCCAATTGAGACACACAGAAAGGAATAGCGGCTTTATCCTAATTTTTCTCATCACTCGTCATCAGTGGTTCTATTCTGAAAGGAGGATGCTGAGGGATTCCTGTCATATTCCACACTGGACAGTATCAGTGGACCTTTGCATGCTGGTTTTTCTGTGAAGGCGAAGAGCTTTTCTGGGAAATCAAATGTCAATGTTTTTTATTTGTACAGAAACTGAAGAGAGAAGACTGGGGATTTGGCTCAGCTCAGATACTTTCATAGTATGACAAGGCCATATAAACCAGGCATGTGGCACACGCCTGTGATCCCAGCATTAGGGAAGTGTAGGCAGTAGGATCAGTTCAAGGTCATCCATGACTATACATCAATATAGAGACCAGCCTGGGACATGTGGGACCTCTGCTATAACACAAAACAGGACCAAAGCAAACAAATGAAGCAGAACCACAACAGCAAAAATAAACAAAAACAAATAAACAGAGTTCAGAAAGCAGCGTAGCTGAGGACCTGGCCGAGGAAGTCACTGAGGACCCCACTGACGACTCCACCTGGACAGGGGTTGGCGATTATCTACTTCTTTCCTAGAAGCAGCCTGCCATCGCATGGACTGCAAAAAGCCAGGCTCCATCTTGAGCCTTTTCTTCCCACTCAGTTCTCTCCAAGCTGAAGCCACCTCATCCACACCCACAGTGTCAATTATCACCCACTTGGGATGACTCACAGCCCGGACCCTCTTCTGAGCTCCTGACCTAGAAATTCGACTGCCTGTTCGATGTCTCCTTTTGGGTAGATCAAACTCAGTATCCAAAAATATTCTTAAGACATACCTCCTACTCGTCTACCACTGTCCCCCCAACTCTGGGGAAACATCTCCTGCCACCTCCCTTTCACTACGAGCCCTGTGATGTGACCCCAGCGTCCTTCAGTGTCACCCAGCATACAATCACCTGTCCACACATGCTCCAGCCACTCTGATCTGTGCCAGAGCCTCCCTCCTGCCTCCACATGATGTCACTGCAACCTTCGAGAGCTAGCTCAAGGACTGTACTTGGATACCCTGCTTTGGTAACTTGGTAACTCTTGATGCTGTGGATTCTGCCAAATCACATAATGTCTTTGAAAGCACAAGACAGGGCTGCAGTCCTCCATGGCTCATACCCCACTCTTCAGCACCTGATTTCCCTGCAGGATTTCAGGTCCCAGGTAGAAGGCGCATCATGTTTGGATTTGTTCTCAAACATATTGCATAGAACTTATATGACACTTAACAAATGGTTCTTACTAAGCACAAGATGGCTAACTCCACAGAGACAGTGAAAACCAGGTTTGTTTGTTTGTTTTCCTAGAAGATGAGTCTTCCTTCAGAGCTCTAACCACACAACATCCTTTTGCAATGCTTGGGAGTTTGGTCAGTGAAACTCCTAACCCAAATATCAACTTTTCCAGTTTGAGTCATACAGATAGGAAATAACATCTTTATTGTAATTTTCTCATCACTTATTATCAATGTCTCATCACAGGGCTTCCAGGAAAGGAAGGAGTAGAGGATGAAAGATATTAGTAAGCAAACTACATAGGTATTCTCCATGAACGATCTCCATGCCCATTGGGTACACACCTTCAGGGCCTTTCTCTGCCTCCTTGTTTATGGATGAAGCCATGTGACTGAGGATGGAAAGGTAGGTAGGTAGATACAATATGTGACATCCCAAGGTTTGGCCCTTAAGTCTCCCTCTTTCCCCTCTTTCCTCCTGTTCACCAGCTACCAAAGATCAATTAGGCACTGGTGGTATCCTAAAGTAGAAGGGCCATGGTCTCCAAATATTTGCCCAGGCTCCCCTGCCAAGCCATACCAGACTGTGAAGTAAACTAGTTATAAACCATTTGGGGTTAGATTTATTTGTTTTTACAATGAGTATATACTCAAAGAATTGGGACAAAAAAGGATAAATCATTTATGGTCCTCTGTGAAGATTTTTATATAGAATATTTTCTTTTTCTCAGTTGGAATAGAGAAACAGAAATTATGCTGGCTAATAAATATGTTTCCATCTGAAAGCTGTAATGGGCAGGTAGTTGCCATGTTTTCTGGTCAAGAAGTCTAAGCTGCTGGGCGGTGGTGGCACATGCCTTTAATCCCAGCACTTAGGAAGCAGAGCCAGGAGGATCTCTGTGAGTTCGAGGCCAGCCTGGTCTACAGAGCAAGATCCAGGACACGCACCAAAGCTACACAGAGAAACACTGTCTCGAAAAACAAACAAACAAACAAAAAACAAAAAAAAAAAAAGAAAAGAAAAGAAAAAGAAGCCTAAGCTAATAAATGCTAGATGAATTATTCTGTTGTGATGGATTTTTTTCTTGTGTGTGTGTATTTGTGTTTTAGTTGTTTTTTTGTATTTGTTTGTGGAGATAATAAGAATAATCCCCTACCCCCCAAAACAAATCCACAGCACTTCCGACAGTTCAGTCCCAGTGAGAAGACACTGGGGGCAAAGGCCATCTGCTTCCCAGCCCAGCACCTGGTACTCTCTTAGCAACCCTGAAGACATACCAGCACATATAAACTACAGTGTACCACAGTACACTAAAGAAGAGCCTGGAATCTTGAGTGAGCCTTCCCAGATTCAATATCCAGTGCAGCCACTGGGCACTGGGGGAATGACTTCACCATTGACCTAGCCTGGCTGTGCCTTAGTTTCCACATTTCCAAAGTATGGAAATGAGGAAAGAGAAGAAACCATTCATCCTGTTCTTTAAGAGATAAAATGATCATTTGAAAGGTGCTCAGACTAGTTTTTGCTACCTGTCTAATACTGAAAGTATGACTGTCACCAGCAAGACGTGCCCACAGGTGTAATAGCGGCATGAATGGTATAGGGGGTAACCAACTGCCTTCTGGTTGGATTTAAGAGCTGCTCCACAGAGAGAGACTCATGTCAGGTACTGTAATCTAGTCAAGAACTTGTGGTCAGTGGAGTCAGGGGTCCTAGAGGAGAACCTATTGCCTTTATTTTGCTAAATGGACATGGTATCAAGATGTCTTCTAAATATGTACCTCTATACCCACAGGTTAGTGTAGGTCTCAGTCCTCATCAGAGAAGGGTCTTTGTGTGGTAAACTGAAGTCAACACAGAGACTCACCACTGGTCAGAGTGCAAAGTATCTGTGAAGTGCTCAGCCCTAAATGGGACATATATATCACAGCCCCTCCTTCTCAACTCAAGGCTCAGGAAAAATCATGGAAGGGGCAGAAAGACTGTAAGAGATAGAAGTCAGGAAGGCTTGGGTGAAACACTGTCTTCTGGATATGACAGGAACACTGAATGCATGCACTCACAGCAGCTGTGGTTGCTTACACAAAACCTGGGCAAGACCAAGTCACTTGGCAGTCTAGCATAGGTGGGGGAGGGGCATGCAAGCTCCCACTCTCAACCGAGGAGCTTTTGACAGTTGATGGCTGGTAGGAGAGGAAGAATTAGATTTCTTCATAGGTGTGACCTCTGTAGGTTGGTCACATGCCCTGACATAATAACCAAATCATTAAATGTACAACAAAGAAGTAATAGTAAAAGCGGCAAGGGAAAAATTCCAAGTCACATCCAAAGGGAAGTCCATTAGAACAATACCCGACTTCTCAATGGAAAAGCCAGAGAAACTGGATGGATGTGCTGCAAGCAATGAGAGATCACAGATGCCAGCCTCGACTACTATACCCAGCAAAACTATCAATCACAATCAAAGGAGAAATGAAAAAACTTTTCACAATAAAAACAAATTTTAACAATTTCTGTCTACCATTCCAGCTTTACAGAGAGCATGCTCAAAATCTGTGCAAATTAAAGCCAGATAAAACCCCAACACAGAGAAGTGGAAGTGAAAACAAAATCCCCCCCCAACCAAGAAGCTATCAGCAATTGATACCTATGGGGAGAGGGAAAATCAGCTTTCTTCAGTGAAGTATCACTGTGTCTATCGGCCACCCTCCAGCTCAGCTCCATACCCAGGAGGAGCTGGCCAGCACAAAACAGACACCGGGGTTTTTTTTGTTGTGTGCTTTCTTTATGGTTTGTGTTTCTGGGTCTTGCTTTTCTTTCTTTCTCTCTTTCTCTCTTTCTTTCTTTCTCTCTTTCTTTCTTTCTTTGAGAGAAGGAGAGAAAGAACATGAAGTTAGGTGGGTGGGGAGGTGGAGAGGATCTGAGAGGACTCAGGGGAGGGGAAAGAGTATGATAAAATATATACTGCATGAAAAATTTTTAAAGTTCAAAAAGTCTAAAAACAAACATGAACTAAGAGAGACACATCAGTGACTTGCATTAGTCTGAAAAGTTTTCTCAAAGAGAAAGTTTTATTATTTTTCTAGTAAGTTTATGAGCACCATAGGTTAAAAAACAAACAAACAGAAAAAAAAACCCAAATGAGACAAGAGTGGTACTTCCTAAGAGCAGTTGGTAGAAGGTATGTGAGGAAGGGAGTTGCTGACCCTCACTGGGTACTATAAGGCAACATCTAAGGAGGTGTTTGCAGCCAGCAGGCAGGCAAAGGCTGCTGGGAGGGCTTTTCTGTGTGTCTCCCTGACTGCATACTCCTTGCCCAGGCTCCGTGTTACTCTGCATTTGACTTCAGGGTGCTTGCTTACAGATGCTAGCATTTCAGCTGTTAGACTCAGTTCTCCCAACCATGGACTTATTGTAAAACACCTATTAATAAGTTTATGAACAGTTGAGTGGTAGCTGGGGGTGCTGTTTTAGGTGGGTATGAAACCATGAGGAGGTGGAGCCTTGCTGGAGGAATTGGGCAGCTGGGGGAGCAGGCCTTGAGATTTTTAAAAATTACTTTATTGGTGTGTGTGTGTGTGTGTGTGTGTGTGTGTGTGTGTGTGTGTGTGTGT
>CABHPR010140928.1:0-25851 GCA_902168415.1 Peromyscus melanophrys | reverse complement strand
TGTGTGTGTGTGTGTGTGTGTGTGTGTGTGTGTGTGTGTGTGTGTGTATGTGTTTTGCCTGCATATATGTATGTGCACCACATGCATCCAGTGTCCATGGAGGCCAGAGGAACGCATCAGATCTCCTGGAATTGGAGTTATAAACATTTGTGAGGTGCTATGCAGGTGATGGGAATCAGGTGATGGGAATCAAACCTGGGTCCTCTAGAGGAGCATCCAGTGCTTTTAACTGTTAAGCCATTTCTCTAGCATAAAGGTTTTAAGGATTACCTGCTTCTTGTCTCAAGTCACCTTCCTGTTCCACTGAGATATGAAGACGTAAGGAGTCCCAGCAACAGGCCTGCTCTACCACATATTCCCCACCACGAGGGACTGTGTCCTCTTTAACTGTGAGCCATGATAAATCCTTCCCCTCTTCAGTTGCTTCTTGTTCGGTATTTGGTCACAGCAGTAATGAAAGTAACGAATATAATGGGCCTCATCAAATCCCGGAGACCCAGTAGCAACAAAGGTATTTGCTCCTCCCAGACTATTTGCTGGAACTGGCATAGTATTGCCCAGCTTAGTTCCCGGCTATCAGATCCTACGAACAAAAGCACTGGCTCCCTGGTTTTCAAGCCTTTGGATGCTAAGCACCTGCAACATGGCTCCCTGGGGTTCTCAGGCCTTTGGATTGAATGACACTGCTAATTATTTAGCAGACAGATACAGATGCTTAGCAGCCTTAATTGAGGAAATTGCTGATGTATTGTATTCTCCCTCTCTCTCAGACACACACACACACACACACACACACACACACATTCTGTTTCTCTAGAAAACCTGGACTAATGTACTATGCGAATCTTTAAAGAAATCTCACTGTCAATCACCAGCTAGTGGGAAGGCTGAAGGAAGGCAGCACCCAAGAGCTGACTACCTTGACTACTGTGCCAGCTGCACTGTTCACTGCATCCAGCTGCACTGTTCACTGCATCCAGCTGCACTGTTCACCGCATCCAGCCGCACTGTTCACCGCATCCAGCCCATAGACAAGGTGTAAAACATTTGGTGGGCTGATTTTTCCCTCCCTAGCTAGGGGACTGCCTACTTAGGATCCCGCTTCCTTTGGGGTCCATCTTCCATCTCTCTCCAAGCCACTTGAGAGCAGATGCCATGTCTCCTTATCTTTTTTATTCTTACCCAATGTGCTATTTTGTGCATAACCAAGATTTAATAAACAATTGAGGGAGTTAATGAATTGATGAAAGAATAGATTGCAGTCTAAATCCACTCATTAATAATCCTTCTTCTCCAATTTGTAAAATAGTAAAATCTGACTCTACAGAACTGAGCTGTGCAGTACAAAGTAATTATCACCTTCCTAGGACACTAATCGCAAGCCCTTTCATTAGAGGGTATTGTTAGCAAAAATTGGTCTTTCCTCTCTCAAGTTTTACGATCTTGAATGAAGACTTCATTTCAGCTAATATGCTGAGGGGGATAATGAGCTCATAAAAGAAGTCTGCTTCCCCCTCTAATGTTCTGGAGCTTAGCATGCCACGGAAGAACTTCCACGAGGTGAAGGAGGGTGCATAAGACTAGCAGCACCTGGTCAGGTGACGTCACTATCTGTAACGCTTCCACTCCAAGTGCCTCAGCCAGAACTCTGCAGAGGAAGCAGCGCCTGAAAGGGTGATAAGATGCGGTGCCGGCATTCTTCTTCAAACTCCCAGGGTGGAAATCTCCTGTGCTCCATCTCTTGAACCCCAAAGCTTTATCATTTATGTCACAGATCCTATTACCCTTTGGAAAATTGCGGTGAGCCTGTCAAAGCAAGTGTGTGATCCTGCAGATGTATAGAAGACAAGTACTTTACCTCAGTCAAAAGGGACTTGGAAACGGTCCCTTAGGAAGCCTTCTGGGAATTCAGTAAATATGCAATTACAAAGTATGTTTTAGTTTATTTAAGATTTTTGAAAACTTGTGGGCACGCATGTGTGTGTGTGTGTGTGTAAGTGTGTGTATGACACAGGAGTGCGTGTGTTTGTAGAGCCAGAGGAGGACATCAGAGTCCTTGGAGCTGGAGGTCCAGGTAATTGTGAGTCACTCAAGATGGCCTCTGGGAACTGACTGTGGCCCTCTCCAAGAGCAGTATGTGCTCTTTACCACCTAAAACTTCAGCTCCTAAAACTAGAGCACACAATGAGAACTGAGCACAAAAGGAATGTTGGCATTATTGTTTGTCTTCTGTTCTTAAGATATCTGTGACTCGTAAGACATGGATTCTATTACTCCCTGTAGTGGGTAGCCATTCCAGCTTTGGTCTGGAAGTTCCAACCCCCATTGAGGCTTCAGTAACTATCACACCTACAAGGCGGGGCCAAGGGAGGGCCTGAAGACCTGAGATCAGGACGTGCGGCGCTCTCTTGTTTTCCTGGACCTGGACGTGAGAGGTAGACCGAGGAAAATTCTCCAGAGAACACCGCCGGACTGCGCTGCGTCTTTTCCAGAACCCACCATCTACTTATCCCTACATTTGTAAGTTACGCCTTTAAATAAATCTCCTTTTAACTACGTGGAGTGGCCTTAATATTTACACCAATACTCCCACTACCCCAAAATACTGGCATTTTCATTTTGGAACATTTACAGGTTAAAGCATGATCACAGGAGAGCTGCTCTCCTCAGTGACTTCAGGCCTGTCCACTGAGGGCAGCACGGCCTGGGGGCCTGCTGAACCACTTGCTGCCTTCCGTTAGCGCCAGTGGAACAGACTCCAGGAGGTAACAGAAACACACAGAATGCAGGAGTTATTGCTCAGTAACACAGCTTCACAGAGTCAAATGGCAATATAAAAAAAATGCAACACACCTTTGCATCATTAAACAAATATTCCACAGCATGAACAAATGTAACATACTTTCAACTAATATTCCACAACAGCTTATACTCTGGTTGTTTGAGAGGTCATCAACTTCATAGAGGCCAGCAGAGCAAACAGAGGGTTATCCCCACCCCCAAGAACAATGAGAATCCCATGTGGTCAGGGTCTGAGGCTCAGAATGAAAACTGTATAGGAATTGATCTGTGTGTCCAGCTGGTTAACCATGCAGGTCTGGTTTGATGTTTGACATGGTAGTTTTGAGGGTAAACACTGATATCTAAACATATCTGCAGGGGGCTGGGACTGAACAGTGGATCCTGAGGAAGTAAGCAATGGTTAGGACTGGTAGAAAAAGAGTGGAGGAACAGACACAGGGACAGCGGGAGTTTTCACAGAAACATGGCTCCCACGGTTGAAGGAGGGGCCATGTGGCCATCTGAGGATGGGGCCGTAAGAACCAAGAGGCATGAATAATTTACAGTTTACCTCCTATGAAATCCTTTGAAGGAAGGAATCTGAGAAAATGAGCGTTACCATCTTTTTCTGGAACATTCTTAGACTTTTGATAAACAGACATTCATGGAGACAAACTGTGGAGATAATCAACCAAAAGAAACTAACATTTGTACATTACAATGGAAAGTCTTCCTAAAATGTGTCTCTGTGTGTAATAATAATAATAATAATAATCAAAGAAAGGAGCAGGAGTATGGAAAGGGCTGAGGCAGCGGTGGGGGGTGGGGGAAATGACGTAGTTACATTTTAATTAAAATTTAAAAAAGAAACATGGGGAAAGGAGCCTAAGGTGAATTATAAGAACCCTGTTCAATTCTTGTTTGAATAAAGCAACTTATTTTTCCAAAATAATTCTATGGACTTTCATCACATACGTTTCTACTACCTCCTTTATTGATTATTGTGTGTGTGTGTGTGTGTGTGTGTGTGTGTGTGTGTACAGTCATGCATGCCATGGGTGTCTGCGAAGGTCAGAGGACAACTCTGTGGAGCCAGTTCTTCCCTTCGCCTTTGTCTGTGTTCTGGGAATCGCACTCAGGTCCCCAAGCTTGGATAGCGATGGCCATTGTCGACAGAGTCATTTCTACTGTTTTGTGTAGAACACGGTCACATCACGCTATTTGTGAGGCATCCTCTGAGGGACCAATGAGAAAAGGTGATTTTACCTCTGCAAGTTCTGTGCAATGTTTTCGTTTGTTTTGTGTTTTTGTTCATTCAGAGGTCACAGCCCTAGTCCTGAGTCATCACTTCTAAACAGGAAGATTACCGAAGTCTCCAAGCTGACTTCCTACCTCTGATCCAGTGACTCTCAACCTTCCCAATACTGTGACCCCTTAATACAGTTCCTCATGTTGTGGTGACCGCCCCACAACCGTAAAATTATTTCATTGTTACTTCACAACATACTTCGTAATTTTGCTACTGTTCTGAATCATAATGTAAATATCTGATATGCAGGCTGTCTGATATGTGACTCCCAGACAGATTTCGAACCTCAGGATGAGAGCTGCTGCATCCCTTCCCTTTGAAATGCACTGGACAGGTTACTGCCAGCCTGGCTCATCTGAAACGTGCTTTAAAAGCTTTTCCCATGCCAGATCTCTGCAGGATCTCAGCAAGCACCGGCCATGTTGATTCACACATCTGAGCCTTCACAGTTGCGCCCGCTCTGTCTGCTCTGTCTGGACGCTGTATTTCTCTCTCATTAGTTAATGTGCCCTCATGCATTACACCTTGGCCCACATACCAACCCTGTGGGAGCACCCCCACCCCGACCCCACACGCCAGTATCTAGTGGCTCACAAATTCTTGCTTTTTGTCTCTGTTTTTTATTTTTGTTTGTTTGCTGCACTTACCAGAGTCTCAATGTCACCTGCCCAAGCCTGATCTCTGGCCGTGAAGGAAAGTCAGCTTTTATATTATTTCGTACCAATAATTCCTAGCACCCAAATTCTTGATGAATTAAGCCTAAAAATATATGTTGCCAAAAATGGTGAGTAAAAAGGAAATTGAGGTGTCAGGTTTAGAAAAAAAATATTCAGGATTCTCAATTAAATCTATGTAAGAAGTGGGGGAATTTTTATTATTTATCTTGAAATGTGTGTGCAGAGCTCTTGAGTGTTTATATGCCTATGTACTATGTGAATGCAGGGGCCCATGGAAGTGAAGAGCAGACAGCAGATTCCCTGGAACTGGAGCTATCGGCAGTTGTGAGCTGCCATGTGGATGCTAGGAGCCAAAGCCAGATTCCTGCAAGAGCTGTCACTACTCATAACCTCTGAACCATTTCTCCGGTCCTGTGAATGAGTCTTTACAGTTTTAATTAGAAAGAAACAGTGACCATTTTACACTAGAAAAAAAAAGTCATATTTGTCTGAAATTCTGACAATGACTATGATTTAACTGAGTGTCTTACATGTTGCCTGGCAATCCCAAACAGAAACGTTCAGGTAACTTAAGATGATTGACATGCTCTGTTTGCTGACTTCCCCAAAGGTCTGAAGAGGGCTGGCTGTTGTGTGTGATGTTCCTCTCAATTAAACATATGACAACTCATATTCTAAATTTGTTTCTTTTTCCTTAATTCTTTCAAGGCAAAACTTTTAAAGCTGCCTTTATTATTTTACAATGTCTATCAGAAAAAAAAATGCTCCTCTCCCAGTGTTTTCAATCAGGAAAGTAAATCACAAGTTTTTTATCTCAGTTTTTGACATTGGTTCTATTTACTTTATGGGCAAATGGGCATGCCTGCCATGGTGCATGTGTGTAGGTCCGAGGACAACCTTCAGAAGTTGGTTCTTTCCTTCTACTGTGTGGATGCCAGGGATCGAACTCAGGGAGTCAGGCTTGGCAGCAGGCGGCTCTGACTCTCTGAGCTATGTCATCGCCCCTGAAAATGACAAGTTTTAGATTGAAATAAAAATTAGCCTGGAGTAGTGGCACAGACCTTTAAACCCAGCACCCAGGAGGCAGAAGCAGGTGGATCTCTATGAGTTCAAGGCTTCTGGTCTACATAATGATTTCCAGGCTAGCCAGGGTTACATAGTAAGACCCTGCCTTTAAAAAAGGAAAAAAAAAAAAACCATAAAAATTGATTGTCTGAAAGTGATCATGTGAATCTAGTCTTATAAATTATAAGCAGGTAAGATTTTAAATGAAGTTTAAAGTTTTGGAAACATAATTGTCTCATCAGAAAATAAATCTACTGAACAGAAACAAATTTAATACAGAAATAAGGTGAGGCCAGAGTTTGTGAGCCTCGTTTCAACCTCTCTTCCATGATTAGCTTACGGTGAGAACTTGGGCACAGCACGTAACTCATCTTTCACATTTATAATGTGAGGAGAGATTCTTAGAAGTTCATAGAGGCCCCTTCTCCTGTTCTAGAAGTCCTTAACTTTGCAAAGCAAAGATCTGGATTCCTGACTTAGGGATGAGCATAGGCTCTGAGTCAGCCAGCTTGGCTCTGCTCCCCTGTCTGCTGGGAAACTTGCATGAAATGCAACTCCCCTGTCTGCTGGGAAACTTGCATGAAATGCAACCAGCCTCCAGGGCTGGTGCCAAGTGTCCATGTGGCCACTGCTGAGACTCTGAATCTCGATTCCCCCTAGAGGTTCACCTCACTGTGGCTGAAGTAAGAAGAACCGCGACAGTGAAGGGTAAGAAAGGGGTTTTTAGCTCTTAGCTACTGCTCTGACCTCTTGGGCTTTCAACTCCACATTTGGCTCTGTGTTTCTATTTTAATGAGACAGTTACATCTACACACGAGAGCTTGTATCAGTGAGTGGGTGAAGTTTGCATCTGTCCTGTGAAGAAGGAACCCATGTCTATTCTTCTGACTGGCCGAGTCTACCTCATGATGTCTGTTCCAGGAATCTGCCTTCCCTCTGTTTCCCTTCTCTTCCTCTCGTTTGGGTATCAACACTGGGCATGAACTGCTACCTTCTGTTAAGGACACACTGTCACATGGACATCGTCCTTAGTAAAAGAAATGTCAGAACACAACAGAATAACTGCTGTGCTCAGCTGTGCGAGTTTCTTTCACTGGCCTCTCCAGGCCTTACTTTCCTTGCTCTGCATCGTCTAGAATGCCTCCCAGCAGCTTCAACACCAACTGTAATCAAGTTATTAACGACTTTCCAGTAAATAACAATGAATGACTGGAACTAATGGGTCCAACTCTGCCATTCCAGGTGGACATAAACAAATGGAGCCCCGAGCAGAGTAGGGACCACTGGAAGAACGTTTTCAGAAGATCACCCGAGGTCATCGTGTTTGAACAGCTGGCCCACCGAAAGTGGTGCCACTGTTTGGGGATGTGAAGGAACCTTTAGGAGATGGAGCCCTACTGGAGGAAGTACATCACTTGGGAAGCACTTTGAGGCTTTGTAGCCTGGCCTCACTTCCTGTTCTTGCTCTTTCTGCTTCCTGTGTGTGGACAAAATGCTTCCTGCCTACTGAACCAGCCTCTCACTCCTGCTATCATGCCTTGGCCTTCTGAAATGAAAAACTAAATCAAACCCTTTCTTCCCTAAATGGCTTTTTGTCAGGGCATTTTATCAGCAACAGAAAAATAGCTAATATACTTGGCTACTAACAAACCACGAGGAATATTCATTCATTCATTCATTCACTTGTTCATTCATTCATTCTTCCATTTATTTATCCATTCATACAACTGCAAGATATCTGCTGAGCATTGTCTAGTCTAAGACAAAAATACTCCACATTCACAGGTGAATGTAAGTTATCATTGATGAAAGACTCCTCTGAACTTTGTCAGGAGTCCCAAGCCCCTAACTAATATATCAGTTGGCTCAAATAATCATAAATATTTACCCCAAATACTAAAATTGAAATTTCTAGGGAAAAGGGCTTGTTAAACAAAGTTCTTATCTGGCTTTCAGCTTAATTTGGATTCAGCAGTTCATTTATTCATTCCCGGACCACAAAGCTTGAGCAATTCTCTTTCCTCTTGCCTTTCATCGGTCCACTTTGTAAATGACTGCCTGCTCACCCCCAGCTCCCACCCATGCTGGTTAGAGTCTTTTGTGTGAGTGCTGGAGCAGAGGGAGACTTTCGAATGCAAATTAGTGGCAGGTAGACTGCACAAGCTAATGAGGAGAGCTCTCCCAAGTCACTTTTATAAATCATTCTCCGTCCAATGATCACACTGATGAACAGGGCAAAAAGGCACATGCACAAATGAGTTTCGGTAGCTTTGAATGTGAAGGTTTTCCTCTGTGTCTGGTATACAGGGAGAAGACAATACATACCACTGGAATTGAGAATGCACTCTCCACTGCCCTTCATCACAGGGCACCCCTGATAACTGGGAAGGAACCATTCTCTCTCTCTTTTTTTTTTCCTTTTCTGAGACAGGGTTTTTCTGTGTAGCCCTAGCTGTCTTGAACTCACTCTGTAGACCAGGCTGGCTTTGAACTCAGAGATCCGTCTGCCTCTGCCTCCCAACTGTTGGGATTAAAGGCAGAAAGGGACAAGTCTAGCAAGGGAAAGGATCACTACTATTCCTCACTGTGACCTGCCACGACAGTCACTGTGACAACCATCTCCAAATAATTCCAGAAGCCTCCCGAAGAGGAAGGATTGGTCCAGGTGAAAATTGGTCTAGTAAAATTCTCCCAGATCAATCTCCCATGTGTATTTGTAGGGCAAGAAGGGGAACAAAGACGACAAAAGTAATTGCTTCAAAAAAGGCCTTGATTTTGGTCTATTTTCAACCTCAATTATCTCTTTATAACTTTCCTTTATTATTATGGTGGTTAAGAAGGGGAGGGGCAGGATGAACGGAAAGGAAGGAAGAGAAAGGAAGGAAGGGAGGGAGGGAGAGAGGGATGGAGGGAAGAAAGAAAGAGAAAAGCAAAGGAAAAAAGAAAAAGTTGCCTTTAAGTTGAAAAAAGAAACCATCTTAGGCCAGTATGGAATCATGACATTCAATCCGTTGGTCTTCATGACACACACTGTATTTAATATAGGACTGTTTAGTGATCAGACTATAAGGACCTATCAACTCTGGGCATCTCCAAACGTCCATAGCTGCTGCTGTCTGTGTGTCTGTCCTTCAGGTCCACAACTTGTTTCAGGGCAATTGCCTGGGGTGCATCTTTCATGTAGTTCTTGAATCTCAGCCAAAACCACTGTGCCCACCAGTAACATCCAGTGGCTCTAACGTAACTCTGAGGAGCAACTTGTCCTCACTCTCCAGTGCATTTCACACTAAGCCAGGATGGACATCTCAGGCAGGCATCCTGCTAACAGCAGGAAGACCTAGAATGTAAACATTACACACAGACCCCACATTTACAGTAACTTATTGTACCCAAGGTACACTTACTGTGGACAGCTCTCCTCCCATTCTTCCATAAAAATGACCTTTAGTGGTAGCTTCAAAGAAAAAGAAAATGGGCCTAGTGACTTAGAAACGTATTCCAGCTATTCAAAAGGCTGGCGCAGTAGGGTCACAAGCTTAAACCTGCCTGGACTACAGGGTGAATATCTGTGAAGAGACACCATGACCACGGCAACTCTCATAAAGGAAAAACATTTAATTGGGGTGGTTTACAGTTTCAGAGGTTCAGTCCATTATCATCATGGTGTAACAAGGGAGCATGCACGTAGACATGGTGCTGGAGAAGGAGCTAGGAGTTCTGTATCTTGCAGGCAACAGGAAGTGAACTGAGATACTGGGTGTGGCTTGAGCAGATATGAGACCTCAAAACCTGCTTCCACAGTGACACACTTCCTCCAACAAGGCCATCCCTATGCCAACAAAGCCACACCTCCCAATAGTGCCACTCCCTTTGGGGGCCATTTTCTTTCAAACCACCATCGAGAGTTCAGGACCATCCTAGGGACTCAGTGAGACAGTCTCAAATTTTAAATTAAAAAGGAATAACAGAGCTGCAGATGTGGGTTAGTGGTAGCGCATTTCTTAGCAAGCATAAGGCCTTGGGCTTGATCTTCAGTCACTCACACACACACACACACACACACACACACACACACACATACACACACACACACACACTCATGGTGTGGGGGGAGATTCACATAAGCATGTTAGTATCAGCAAGTACATATTCTTTGGAAATTTGGCATTTCGTCTAGGCATTTTCTGGTTTGGAAAGGTATGGTGGACTCAGTGCATTACTACTACAGGGATAGAAGACAAGGCAAATTTAATGGATGGGCTGGACTCATAGCACCAGGTTAGATTCTGCCTGCAAGACGCTGTCTTTAGGGTGACACACGTTCCAGTCCTGTGTTCTGGGCACACCTGTTCTCTCCATGTAACATTCACAGACATGCCTTCCAATCTCAGACATCCCACAGTGTGACAGATCACACAGTGACCCCTGTCACTCTCAGAGTCCCTAGGAGACGATTGACAAGTTTACTGATAAAGGGTCTAGAAAATGAATTCAAGGAAAAAAAAGAGATCTAGCTTGTTTTAAAATTTCTGTCAACTGTATAATCGTATGAATAGTGAGTGACTCTTCAATGTGTATCCAAAGGGAAAAATGCCATGAGACCCTGGGTCTCATCCCAGCACTTAGAAAAAAAGTAAAGATAGACTCTAGAGGGAAATAATAATAATAAAAAATAGGGGGGGGGGGCGTGGATTATCCAGAGGAAATCTGAGCAAGTACCTACAGGATTAACACCAGCCTCTTCAGGAACTCCGTAGATGTTATCACGCTAATTTCTATTTCGACTCTTATAATTTGGTGAAAAGAATAGAAATTGAAGCATAATTTGTTTTATTCACTGGGTATAGTAATAAGCTCCCCTCATACCTCCTTTTAAATGAATTGCTATGAAAATCTGTTTTATCATATGAAGGATCTGTATGCTAAGACGTCTCAGATAGACTCTAGTCAATGGGCCTTCCCTTATGACCTCAGGAATTCCACGTGTGAGTAGGATTAAATGACGTCAACACCAGGGTGAACACAAGGATTCCACAGTAGAAATAAGAAATTCAAGACCTCACTTGAATAATAATAATAATGATGATAATAATAATAATAAATAATCCATGTGTTATTTCAATTAAAGTACACACCAAGAGCTGCACAGCTTAGGCCAAGCAGAGAGGGGTGGAGGTACCCTTCGGGTCTGAACCGAACCTCACCCACTGAGGAGCAGTTGGGCAGGCAGAGGAGAAAGGAGCAGGAAAGGGAGGAGGGTGACATTCCTAGGGTGCCTGTGGGTATACAAAGGAGGTGGTGACACATTTCAGAGGAGTGAGTGACAAGAGGAAAGTGGGGGATCTGGGTGGAAGCCATGGGGGACCTTTATGTACCTAGAGAAGAATGCTGGGTAATTCCTTTTGACCAATGGGAGCTACTGAAGGGTCATACAGTCAGACTGGTTTATTCCAACTCTGATATCACTGGAGAGATGAACCTGAGTCTAGAGGATAAAGGCAAAGTCAGGAAAGAGGTCATTTGGAGGTCATTACATCCCGGATGCCATAAGGAAGCACTGGACACACTATGGTAAACAGAATAGTGATTCTGTTTCTCCTTCTATTTGTAATACCTGTGTTTAAACAGTGGAGACTTGGCGGCAGGTGGAACCTTAAGGAAGTAGGGAATGCTGTCCTTGGTTTAACCTCTAAACTCCAAGTACAGTTATCAATTCATTTTTGCATCACATGCCTTTAGTGCTGGCCAAAGACTTCCCTTGAATAAACCATCTGACAATACAGCCACACACTACAAGTTTTTCCCACGACAGGAATGGGTAGCAGATTGAAAAAGACAAAGAAGTGAAGACAGGCCCTTCTGACATGCAATGGCTGAGGTAATCAAAGCTCCATAGAAGAGCGGGCCTGGGATTTTAGTTAAAGAGACTCTCAAAGGTACAAAACGGAGAAGGGAGGAAGGAAAATGAGAAGCTAGTTTGAATGATGCAGGTGCATTTGGGGTTCCCACCCCTATTTACCATATTTCCTCTCTTGACTCCTGTTAAAATGGCAGAACACTAATCACTCTCCATTCCCATGTAGAAGGGCAGGGAAAGAGATGAGGACAGGGAGTGTTAGATAAAAATAAACTGGAGGCCCCAGGGAGTTTATCTTCAAGCACAAGGGCCTGCGAACCATCTCTGGATTCTTGTTGGAAAAGTCAGGCGTCATGTTAACAATTCCAGCACTAAGACAGAGATGGGGGGGATCCCTAGCCCTCTCTGGCCAAGAACCTTAGCCTTTCTGGTGAGTTCCAGCCAAGTGAGTGAAAGAGGTGATGGCAGCTTAAGAATGGTACCCGAGGTTGTCCCCAGGTCCCGTATGGATAGTCAGCCCCTACTCTGCACCACGTAAATAAAGAACAAATTTTAACAAGCCTCCTTAGGTATACCAGATGTCATTTTTAATAAACCTAATTCTCTCCTAGCTTGTCTATTTACTGCTTGCAGAACTCTGTCCCTACCCGCTTGCTCTCAAGGCCTTTGGCCTCTCTATATTTAGCTTTGCTTCGAGTTGTGATTTCCCATCTCCTGCGTCTTACACTTTATTGAGTGGTCCAAACTTTCACTGTTACATAGAAAGACAGCTCAGCAGAAGCCCAGACTGTCTTATAAATCCTTTAATCCCCAGAATTTAGAGTCAGCTCATGGGCAGGACACACATCAGGCCATCGAGGAAGCCCTTGTTCAAAGTTCTGTTGAATCATCCAGAGATCCCCCGTGAGCCCGCAGCTCTGTGGGGATGCCGAGGGCAAGTGGGCGAATATGGGAAAAGGGCTTTCAGCTCTTGCACAAAGAAAACCCTATTAATCCAAGAGATTATTATTCCACTCTAAAGGCCATCAAGAACCATCCCCCAATTACTTATTTATAGTGTTAGAAGCTTTTAGCACAGCAAAAAGGCACTATCTTCAATCACTCAAGTTCCGGGAGTACGAAGCATGGAAGTCAACATGGCAAGTATAAAAGGTGGCAGAAGCATCTATGAAAACATGAGCGCATCCTATAAATGTCTTCAGGAAGGGGTCAAAGTTCAACCAAAAATCATAAAGACTGATCCTGGCAAAATGAACTTGAGGCATCCGTTATCTTGTCTTAAAAGATGTGTCGAATCTGTGGCTCTGAATTCCCTCCCTGCCCTCACACTCCATGCTAGGGGACTGGTGAAGTGACCTGTGATGAAACACATGTTACAACATGGAAAACTAGCTGAGCACTGAATACTGGTCTTCAAAATTGCAGCGAGACGTACCCTCAACATTCCAATCCCAGTTGGCCGGCCAATGAAACGCTGTGTGAAAATCAAAATAAGCAACAGAAGGCATCAGCAACAGCAGTCGGCAACATCCCTTCTCCCGTGAACTAAGGGCACTGGGGTAGATGGGAAGAGACATACAGACACATACTATAGGCCACAAACACATGTGTAGGAATCAGATGGGAAGGTTCAGGTCAGTTCAGACCCTTAAAAAATTGAGAGTCTCGTGGGCAGTCTTGACAACCTTGCTGGTGAACCACAGAAATAAAAGAAAACTAGAAAGTGTTTTTTTCTAAGGGTCATTTTGGCACGAATCAGTCTCATGACTCAGGACGGAGGGTGTGAAAGGCCCAGGAAACCTTAAGAATGCAGACTAAGAAAGTGAAGGAATGATGTGTCGGTTCCCCCCCAACCTCCCCCTACCCCCTCTCCCCCTCCTCCCGTGTCAGGCTTCTCTCCAGCACAGGAGTCCGTATTGTGACAGGCAGATGGCTCAGTGAGTTAAGCCCCCCTCACTAAAGTGGGGCAGGCAAGGAGTAATCCCAGCACTCAGGAGGCAGATGCAGATCGCAGGGCAAGCTGGCTAACTAAACCAGAGACTCTGTCAGTAAATAAAGAGGAGAGCCATCAAAGAAAGCACATGATGTCAACTTCCGGTTTCCATATGCACACAGATATTCACACATGCCCACATGTGCAATGCTCACCCATGGAAACATGCATACACGCATACACACACACACACACACACACACACACACACACACACACACACACACACACACACACACACCACAAATACACAAGACAAAGAATCAATATCAAGATTATTATGGTTGCCATCATGGACTCCCTGAAAATTCTGAAATCAGTACTGAAGGGCATGAAATTGTATATTGTTAAAGGATTGGTAGACTAATAAAGAAAAAAAATTGGAGAGATACTGACAATTTCCAGGCTTTGTGCCCTAAAAGATACAGTGATTTCACTGGATCACCAGGTGAGTTGGAGGCTCAAATAGAGGCCAAGTACAGCTCTGATTTGGTGGCGTAGAGGATGGGTGGTACTTTGCACCTCTGTCTCTCTGGGAAGAGTACATGTAGAAGGCAGTTAAATCATGATGGGCTCCTGCTGGACACCTGACACCCTGGCTCTTCTAGGCATCACTCCCCCTTTCTTTGAGGTGATCAGCATTTGGTGCAGAAGCAGAATGGGCTGCTGTGTCGTGTCCTCTCAAGAGGAGCCCCAACCAGCTATAACTGCTGACATCTTTCCCCAAAGGCTGCATTTCCTCTAATACCCAATTAAATATGGCTAATTAAATTACCTTTTCATATAGTAAGTCTAGACAGTGAATGCTTCCTAGTTGTTTATAGAGACCCTCAAAAACCTGTTTGTAGGTCTATTCAGTAGAATGCTTGCCAAACAAGTGTAGGCTGCTGAATTTAGGGCCTTAGCACCACAAAAAAAGAAAAATAAAAAAAGCTTCGTAGATAGCAAATATGCTGAAGGAGGGAGACAGGGGGACATGATGATTTCTGGAGCTGGCTGACCGGCCAGTCTAGCTAATCAGTGAGCACAAGGTCCAGTGAGATGCTGTATCTTAAAACGAAGATGAGGGTCAATTGAAAAAGACACCCATCATCAAACTCTGACCACCGTAGGCACATACCCTACATATATACATGCATATACACAAACATGTATATTCATAGAACATACACAGTCAAAATGAAAACACTGTTTGGGTCATCACTGAATTTAATAAGCCTACCAAAAAGTGAAAAGCAAGCCATGGGGTAGTCTGGAACACAGCCCAGCCCAGGAACAGAATAGTCCAACAAATTCTAGAAAGAAGGAGCCGTTGCTAGACTCAAGATCATTGCCTGTGGGGCACACACAGCTAGTTCTTAATCTAATGTGTGTTGCATCTTGCTTTTGTGCTAAGAAAAGTGAGTTGTAAAAGGCCAGTTATCTAAGACAGTGGTTCTTCATCTGTGAGCCTTGACTCCTTTAGGGGTCAAATGACCCTTTCCCCGGGGTCGCATATCAGATATCCTGCATATCAGATATTTACAGTTCATCACAGTAGCAAAATTAATTATAAAGTAGCAATGAAGATAATTTTGTGGTTGGGGGTCACCACAGCATGAGGAACTGTATTAAAGGGTCGCAGCGTTCGGAAGGTTGAGAACCACTGGCCCAAGATATGCCAACAAGAGCTATTCCCCCGCACTGCTGAGAGTGCCTTCGCTGCTCTGTCTCTCAGACACCACTTCCTCAAGTGTCACAGCAGGAAGAATGACATCACCTGGAGGACAATGTCTTCCTTCAAACTCCACAAGACCCTCGTTTCCCAAACCTCCATTGCTATTGGAATCGCCCAAGACTTGAAGGGCTCCATACCGAATATGTTGACTTGCTACGCCATCTTGCCACAGTCTACAATCACATGAAGAGAGAGTCTCAACTGAGGAGTTACCTAGATCAGGTGGGCCAGTGGACACGTCTGTGGGAGACGGTCTTGGTTGCTAATTGATAGAAGGAGTCTCAACTTGTTGTGAGCAGCACCATTGCCTAGGCAGGGGGTCCTGAACTGGGGAGCAAAGGTAAAACAGTGGTGGGAGAAAGTCAGAACCCAGAGAATGAGTGAGTGAATGAGTGAGTGAATGAGTGAGTGAATGAATGAGTGAGTAAATGAGTGAACAAGTGAGTGAATGAGTGAGTGAGTGAATGAGTGAGTGAGTGAATGAGTGAGTGAACGAGTGAGTGAATGAGTGAGTGAGTAAATGAGTGAGTGAACGAGTGAATGAATGAGTGAGGCCCTTCCTCTGTCTTTGACTGGGGGTGTCACGTGACTAGGTCATGTGACTAGGTGCTTGATCCCCACCTTGACTTCCTTTCAGTGATGGACTGCAACCTAGACGTGTAAGCCAAAACAACCCCCTTCCCTCCTGCTATGGGTTGTTTTTTTATGCCAGAATATTTTAACCACAGCAACAGAAATGAAACAAGAATGCCCTGACTGAATTAATCCCATCGCTTCCCTCTGGAAGTTCAAAGGAGAGAGCTGAATGATCTTCCACAGACAGAGAATGGGCTATGATCTCTTGGAAACCAGATCTAATTAGTCAAACATGCACAAACAAGCAGGAAAATCTGTCAGGGAGCTCTCCTTATTGGGTAGAAGAGCTGCCTTAATCTGCCTTGTGTGTAGTGAGAAAGCCTATGCACAGATGATTTTAGAGAGAAATATCAATTCTGACCTAGTCCCAAGGCCGGTTCTTTTTGAGACATCAATGTTTTGCTGGACAATAATCATCACTAACGTATTTGGCAGTCCTGCAAGTTCATTTGGGAATCTGGCTTTCATTCATTTGCTAAAATCAATGCAACACAGGACTCAAGGTTCCATTCCCAGGTGTTTTACTACAGGCAAAAACCCAAATGGCGCCCATGGCCTTTGAATATGAAAGCTTCATGGTTCTGGAGCTGTGTTTCTGAATCTCTGTAACTCATCTGGGACGACTGATTGAGAACCAGTAGATTAGTCATAAATAACATACTTCCACAGCAGTCTACTGTCCTATCTGCTCACTTGTAAGGCTGGGAGGAAGTAAAGAGGAAGAAGGTGGACAGGAAATAGAGAGGGAAGATGGGAGAGATAGAGGCTGGGAGGAAGAGGGGGAGGGAGATGACTGGCTTATTTAAGGCCATATTGAACATAAGGAGAGAAAGATGAATGTGGGACAGCCCCAGGCCCCCTCCTCACTCCCACCTCTGCCGCAGGGTACTATCATCCCAAAGAGAATAAATGCCTTTCCTCTCCCCAGGTTCCCACAGCCTCTTAAGGGTTTGCATAGGCTGGGACCAGCCTTGAACATGTGCCACTGGGGGATACTGCAGACCTAATTTACAACACATCAATCAAGGATGCTAGGCAGATGCATTGGTCAGAAAAACTTACATGATCTTGCTAATGAACATTATATTTATATATATGTACCAGAGCAAATAGTCAGATAAAACTCCTCCCAAATGTGATTTTGTAGGGTTGTTTGATCTGTGCACAAGTACCACTCTCTGCACACTCAGGCTGAGGCCTGGGAGGAAGCCGGCCCAGAGTTCAGGAGGGACAGGTTCCTTAGCACCTTGTCAGGATCTTACGTGACAAGGGCTTGACATGTTCTCATCAGATGAAATTATTCCAGGTGACTCTGTGCCACCCTCAAAAAGTCATTCCTGGAAAAAAGGACGGTGACCTCATGAGAACCTGCTCCAGGCCTCTTTATCTTCAGCAACCCCCTTTGCCCATGTTTGATGGACAGGGAGGCACCGGGGTGGATGGGGTTCCTCAGAGACCAAGTCAGTGTGACAATGGTGGTGACAGTGACCATTCAGTGTTCTTTTTAAAGCTTTGTTGTGGTTAAGATGAAGTCTTATGCACACAAAGCCAACCTCCAACTCCCCATTTTCCTGTCTTAGCCTCCCAAGTGCGTAGTCCGGGATTCAAGTCACAATGCCTGGCCTAGTGTTCTTTAAAAATATCTCATTGTTGCTAACAACAAAGTCTTAAGACTGTTCAGCCAAACAAAACAAAGCAAAAACCCACCCAAATCCGATGAATAATGGGATACTGAAAAGTATCCTTTTATTATGAAAACATGCACAGTAGAAACCAACCCTTGAGTACCCAGGGGATGTGAGGTAGGTAGGGGTCAGAAGGCGTGTGGTGACGGTGGGTAGGGTGAGTGTACAAAGGGTAAGTGGGAGTGAGGACACATAGTGAGGGTGTGTAGTGAGGGTAGGTGGGTCTGGGGGTGTGAAGGGTTGGGAATGGTGATGGTGTGTGGGTGTGTAGTGAGGGTGGGTGTAGGTGGCGCTGAGGGTGGGAAGTGAAGGGTACAGAAGGGATCAGGACCAGAAGAAACACCCTCCTGACACATCACAGCCATAGCACCAGAGTGTACTCAGGTTCCCAATGGGCTTAGGTCCTAGGCGTATGCATCAAATGCAGAGTAAACACGTGGTGCTTTCCTGAGGAGTCCTGGCAGCAAGATGTGCAGAGCCTGCTGGGTAATTCCGAAATCTCTATTATTACACATTATCTCCAGCTGCTGAAACTTCCCATACGCGGCATGTTTCAAAAGGGATTCACAATTATCAGCTGCACTTATTTATTAGTCCCCCAAAGCCAATTGTGCCACAGAAGTAGGACAAATAGAATGGAGAAGGAAGGAATTAAGAAATACTTTAGATACAATGTGCAAAATCAGGGTAAGGCAGCTCAGAACTGTAAGGTATGAAAATACATGTGTGCTCCAGTTTCCCTTATCAATTAATTATTAACGAATTAATGCTTTATGTGCATGAGTGTTGGCCTGCATGTATGTATGTGCACCATATGAATGCCTAGTGCCCTCAGAGGTCAGAGGTGGGTGCTGGATCCCCGGCAACTGGACTCACAAGTGGTTGTGAGCTGTCACGTGAGTGCTGGGACTCAAACCCAGGTCCTCTCTAAGAGTAATACGTACTCTTAACTGCTGGGTTGCCTCTCCAGCCCACCCTTATATTTCATGAGGAGACAAAAAATAATTTTTTCTTTATTCATGAATATTTGTCCTGATGTCAGCACTCTATAGGTAAACTATGAGTTAATTGAATAATTGAAACAAGAAACACAAATTAGGTTTTCTTTTCTTTTTTGTTTTTTTCGAGACAGGGTTTCTCTGTGTAACAGCCCAGGTTGTCCTGGAACACTCTCTGTAGACCAGGCTGGCCTCGAACTCACAGAGATCCACCTGATTCTACCTCCTGAGTGCTGGGATTAAAGGCATGTACTACCACCACCTGGCTGAATTCGGTTTTCCTATGCATATAAAAGCCTGCACCACAGACTGTATTTGCAATATTTTCATATGTATGTTCTTACATATATATGTATATATATTTTTTCATTCCACAGCCTATATATGCAGTATGAAGGCAACTATCTAGTTACAGTGTTGGTTGGATACAGTATGTATTGCTCTTTGAACAGTGCCCTGGTCAAGGAGTACCATAAATAAAAATAAAGCAAAAATTTATAATGCAATCACCTTCCATATTGTGCTTATTTCTTAAAAACTTGAATTCAGTTTATCCTCAATCCCTAGATCCGGAAACGATCTTTTCTATAAATGAGAGAGCCGCACACACAATCTTTGGAAAGCCTCCTCAACAGTTGCTGGCTCTCTTGCACTGCCCCCTTGTGGAATACTTGAGCAAAACAGCCAGACTGCTAGGAAAGCAAGTTGGGACTGCCCCCAAAGCATTAGCGCTATAAACATTTACAGGACAGCTTTTGTGTAGAGGTCTGTTTTCTTAGGAGTGTATCTCAGAGTAGACCCGATGGGCCATATGGTAGCCACGTTTAAGTATTTGAGGAATTGCCACACTGTTTTCTGAAGTGGCTGTACCAAGAGATTTCTTCCATCATAGTGCGATGGTTCAATGCCGCTGCCGATCCTGGGATAGGTAGTGATACTTTGTCATGCTTCTGACTGAACTTTCCTGATGGCCTATGAGTCTAGGAATCTTTCTAGTCCTCCTTAGCCACTTGTAAATCCTCTTAAAAACCAGCCATTCAGATGTTTGACCTACGCACCTTTCACAATGCTGGGGATGGAACCGGAGACTCCAGCTGGTAGATGAGCATTCCAACACAGACTCAGACCCCCGGCTCTGCTTTATCTATTTTAAACTTGATGATTCTCTTGTCCCTGCCTTCTCGGGGCATTGGGATTACAGGCTCATTGTGACCAGGCCCAGCTTTTCACATAGGTGCTGAGGATCCACACTCAGGGCCTCACGCTACGCAGCAAGCACTTTACCCACTGAGGTATCTCTGCAGACACTAGCTTGTGACCTGGAAGTATAAGCCTAAGTTGCTTTTGGTCATGGTGCTGGTCACAGCAACAGAAAGAAAATATGAACAGCTAATATTTTTTAAAAGAAGATTCAAGATGAAAATCCTTTGCCGGACAGATGATTTCCAGATAGGTCTCTTACCCTAGATGGTCTCTGCACTTGAGAGTGGCCCTGGGTACACACGGTTTTAAATCTTAATGACTTGTATCTTTGGTGTCACATCAGCACACACCACAGTGTGCAACCACTGTGTGGATCAAGCATCATTTTGCCTCCTGTCTCAGCTCCATCCAGACAGGGGCAGCCACACTGGGCACAGTATGCATCAGCGACAGGTGCATTTCTCTCCAGGGACAGGCTCTGCACACGGTTTCCTTTCCCTCCCCTGAACACCCTCTCCCCTGACAAAACCTCCATTTCACAGGACTAAAGTGACTCCATGGCATCTACACCAGTCGTCACAGCTGTCAGATCCCACCATCATCCCATGCAGGTAGCTGAAGGCAAGCACAATCCCAATGCATGTCCCTCCGAGCAGACATCCCTAAAGGGACTCGGATTCCTAGAGAATCTGGCATTGCTCTGGTAACCAATGGGATTGAGCGCTGTGTTTTAGGAAAAGATTGAAAACTGAAATCCAGCTGACAGCGATGGGCAGGGCAGCATGGTATGACTGAAGGTTTTTCTTCAAAGAGAAGGCAAGTGGTGACTTGAGGGTTGTCGAATGGTAGCTAAAGGGCTGCTTGCCCAAAACACCAGAGCTGCTACTGAGGGTAGAGGGGGACAGACAGAAGCAACAGGGATTGGACTCAAGTGTGAGAGGAAGATATCACGAACAGAGCTTTGCCCGAAGAATAGGCTCAGTAACTACTTTTGCAAAAAAGAACACAAGTATGGCTTGATGCTTCCAGAAGATGCAGGTGACTGTCCAGGGCAGAGGTTCTCAACCCATTGGTCACGACCCCTTTGCCAACCCTCTTATCTCCAAAAATATTTACATTATGATTCATATCAGTAGTGATATTACAGTTGTGAAGTAGCAATGAAACTAATTTTATGGTGTGTGTGGGGGGGGTCACCACAACATGAGGAACTGTATTAAAGGGTCGCAGCGTGAGGAAGGTTGAGAACCTCTGGTTTAGGGAGTCAATGGGCTCCTCACACTTGGAAACACCCAAGCGGGAGATCCAGTAGGAAGAGTCCTACACTGTGCAGAAGGGGAGGAGGGAGCAGAAATGGCCATTTTTCTTTACTATAACCTGGATTGTTACTCATCTCTTGAGTGAGAATGAGCATTCAGAACAGGAGCACGTGTTGGGACCTGCGGATGTGGCCCAGTTGCATTGTGAGCTCCTGTATGCACTAAGCCCTGGGTTTGATCCTTAGCACCACACAAACTGGCCACAGTGGTGTAGGCTTATAACTCCAGTACTCGGGAGGGTGAGGCAGAGAATCACAGGTTCAAGGCCACCTTTGACTACTTAGCAAGTTGAAGGCCAGCATGGGTTGTGTTTCAGAGGATCCTGCAAGAACAACAGCAAAAAGAAAGAGGAGGAGGAGGAGGAAGAGGAGGAGGAAGAAAAAGAAAGAAAGAATGAAAGAAAGGAAAAAAGCAAGGAGTATATTTTGAAGTTTTTTCACTTTCATTGCCCTGTTGATAAAAAACAGATCTAAGGAGCTAGGCTGCCCTACACATGCCCGCACCACAAATAAGGTTTGGCCTGAAGTTTGCCTCCAGCATGCAGATCTTCCCATTGGACCACACCAGTGGGAGTTAGCTCTGATGTCTTTATAAGTCATAATTCTGACAATCATTACATATCAACATGAACATATTCACGGCTTTTTCAAAACAGAGAACTCCAGTTGTCCACTAGGACTGAGGGGAAACTGAAGCCCACCATGGCTAGAAACACACATGACCTTCATATGTATCATGTATGGTACCTACTTTCCCACCCCCTTATCTCCTAAATTCACTTACGCTCTTATGAAATAACTCCCCTTGCATCTAACTATTCTCCCCACAGAGTGACGTGTCTAAGCTAAGAGCCATGTCTGGTCCGAGGCTTGGATGCTCTGTCAAGAAAACTGCTCAGAACTCTACTCTCTCAAAGTACAGGACCCCAACCCCCACCCACTGTTTCCTTGTATTTCAAGGACAAGATGCGAAGCTTAGACTAAAATTCCCTCACCAAATTCCCCCCCTCCGCTACCTCATGCCTGTAAAATCCACTAAAGACAGTTCTTGCAGCCCCAACATCTGGTACCCCAGTTCTTGAGCTAAAGCTATAAAGGGCCTTGTTTAAAATGCAGAGAATGGAAGCAACATGAAAATGTGAACCTACAAACCAATTTGAGCTGTGAAGAACCTCACAATGATGGCTGACAGGGTGTTAGATGGGGGCGGGGGTGGGGGGGGGAGTTATCAAGACAAAATCCAAAATGGCTTCTCTATAAGAGAGGAAGAGTGAGAGACCTCGGGTGGCCAGCAATAAATGCACCAGGAAGGAAGACAGAGCGCTCTGTAATTCAGAAGCTGGGAAAATGCAGCAGGGCGGAGAGTCTTTGCTCTGCTGCCCTTATAGTCCAGAGCAAGGGAGCTCATCCATCATTGGCTGCTGGGAAGGAGTGAAGAAGTATGAGTAAGAGGCATTTAACTTTTATGCTGGGAAAAATCACTTCAGCTATTCCACAGAACGGATGTGCCTTCCAAGATCCCCCAGAACAACGTGAGTGGAGTTCACCATCCTCCCAGAGAATTCCAGAATCTCCAGGATGTGGGAGGCACCATGGTTGCCATTATTAACAATGTGGCTTCTCTTATCACAGGATTTTCATACACACAGAGACCAACACGACTTGAAACTGGTGGAAAGATCCTGTTATGGAGATGGAGAAAACAGACTTAACAGACGTTTGGTTTTTTTGTTTTGTTTTGTTTTGTTTTGTTTTGTTTTGTTTTTTTGGAGTGAAGAGAGCTTTCATTTGGGGTCCTTCAGCAATAGAACCTGGTACCATGGAGGCCCCAGGGAGCCTCAAGGATGTCATCCAGTCTGGGGACAAAAATAAATTCTAGACAAAGCTGGTGCTCTAGCTAGGCATGGCACCTCATGTTTGTAATCCCAGAACTTGGGAGGCTGAGGCAGGAGGATTGCTGCAAGTTCTAGGCCAGCCTGAGCAAAAGGTGAGACCCTGTCTCAAGACCGAACAAAGTGAAGCAAAACAAAAAATTCACAAATAAACAAAGATAGCGTCTGCAGAGATGCTTCGGTGGGTAGAGCACTTGCTGCGTAGCGTGAGGCCCCGAGTGTGGATCCTCAGTACCCGTGTGAAAAGCTGGGCCTGGCCACAATGCACCTGTGATCCCAATGCCGAGAGGGCAGGGACAAGAAGATCCTACGGTTCACTGGTCAGGTCTAGCCGAAACTCAAACTCCAGGTTCAGTGAGAGGTCCTGTCTCAAAAATACCCCTGAGGTCAACTTCTGGCCTCCACTCCACCTCCCTGCCACATGTGCACATACATGCATGTAACACACACACACACACACACACACACACACACACACACACACACTAAACTTGTATTAAAAAGTAAAGATGGAGTCAATTCTGAGAGGAGTTGGTTCTTGGGGTGATGGTATGACTAACTGTGGTTTAGGACAACACTCTCTCTCCCGACTTCAATTTTTCTCTGCAGAAATGGTAACGCCACTTCCAGTGACCTCCAAAGTCCTGGTGTTTCATAACTGAACTTAAATTTCTTCCTAACCACCTTAGTTGGACATCCTTCCTTCCCAGAGCTGAACAACACTTTGTGAGATTCTAATAGACGGCAGTAATTTTTCACTTTGCAGAAAGAAATCAGCGAATTAACACATGGCACATGGGGTTTTCCAGTCTGTACAGAATACATTTCAATATGTCCTTCCCTGCTGGGTCCCCCAGGAACCTTCCACGGTACACAAGACACTCAGGCTGTCGGGAGCCTTCATGAACCTCCTCGCTCCCAAGGCTTATGTGAAATAAATACCATCAGTCAGCTCAGGTGAGAGGCAGAGGCCAATAAATAAGAGTGATTTCATTAATGTTCACCTCCTTGTCCTTGAAGATGAGTGGCGTCTCAGGAGTCAGAACAAGAAGCCAGGGGACAAGGGCTGGTGTGGGGAGCAATGTGGGTTCTGGAAAGGCCACGAGGAGCTTTGGTGAGTCAGGAGTGCCAGGAGGTGGGGGAGTCAGGAATGTGTACTTCTGCCAAACTCCCTGGGGGACTCCTTCCCACGAGATCTGTGAGACCCTGATGCTGAGATCGGACAGGGAAAAAACTTACATCCCCCATTTAAATTAATGTAGGGGAAACGCTGGCCTGCAGACTACCTAGATGGTTGGAACTTGAGTTACAGGCAGTGCCAGTGGAAATGTAGTAATTTAAAAGAAAATTGTGTGTGTGTGTGTGTGTGTGTGTGTGTGTGTGTGTGTGTGTGTGTATGTGTATGTGTGTGTGAGTGTGAGTGTGTATGTGTGTATGTGTGTGTGTGGTGTGTATGTATGTGTGTGTATATGTAGGTATGTGTGTCTGTGTTTGTATATGTATATTTATGTATGTGTGTGTATGTGTGTGTGCATATACATACATGTGTGTACGTGTGCATTTGGGTCTATATGTGTATGACGGTAAGAGGCTGACCCAAATATTTTCCTCAATTGATCTCTACATTATTGTTTTTCTAATATTTATTTGGGGGCAGAGCGAAATAAAAATAAATCCAAACAGTTTTTTAAAAGATTTGTTTGCTTTATGTGTGTGAATGTTTTTTGCCTGTGTGTATTTTGGTGCATCACATGCATGCAATCCCCACAAAAGCCAGCAGAGGGCTTTGGGCCTCCTGGAACTGGAGTTCCAGGTAATTGTGAGCCACTATGTGCGTGCTGGGAACAGAATCCGAGTCCTCTCCAAGAGCTGCTGGTTCTCTCAGAGGCTGAGCCTCTCTCCACCCACCCCAGCACATATTTTGAGCCGGGGTCTGCCCCTGAACCTGAGATCTACGATCCTGCTTGACAGGCCGGACAGTGAGTGCCAGAGAACGGCCTGCTTCGACCTTCCCGGCTCTGGGGCTGCGGGTCCTCACAGTTTAAATAGCGATGGGACCGAGGAGCCGATGGTGCATAGAAAGGACACCGAGGAATGACCAGAGCTGGAGAAGTTAATTCAGACAGAAGGACAGGCCAGAAATGGGAGAGGTAGGAAACAGAGGTGGGAAGGAGTTCAAAAGCTGTGCCGTTAACAGTGGTTGTGTCTGGTAAGGGGTGGGCGGTGGGAGTTTCTGCTTTTTCTCATTGTAGTCAAGTGCACTGCGCCACCAGCCCGCCATTTCCGCCTCCTTTATGGAGCCATTCCTTCTGCTGTGTTCCAGTTTTCTTTTCAGTGAGTATTACCATTTCTACCATGGACCAAAACTCCGTTCCACTTCCAGAATCAAGCATGAGGAAGACTTTCAAAAGACCTGGGAGCAGAGAACGCCTAGGATGGTTGTACTAAGGCCCGTCTAAGTTCTTTTGCCTGTGCGTAATGCATGGGTTTCATAACACACAATGGGACTCTGAAGTCACCCAATCCAAACGGAGCTTCTCCCTCTGGCTCTATGCTAAGAGGTAGAGTTTCTGCAGTGTGACCCGGATTCCTGTGTCTGGCATTTCTCTCTGCGTGTGTGGTCTGTCTCACGTGTGTGTGTGTGGTCTCACGTGTGTGTGTGTGTGTGTGTGTATGTGCGCGCGCACACACACACACACACACACACACACACACACACA
>CABHPR010140927.1:45597-60838 GCA_902168415.1 Peromyscus melanophrys | reverse complement strand
CTGGTCTACAAAGCGAGATCCAGGACAGCCAAAGCTGTGATGCAGAGAAATCCTGTCTTAAAAAACCAAAACCAAACAAACACAAAACCTAAAAAATAAAATAAAAATAAATATTAAAAAAATTTAAATCAAATGTCAGTGTCATAAAATCTGACAAGGTTGAGGAGCTATTTTGATTAAAGGAGACTAAAGAGACTCAATAAGTACATGTAATACATGCACTCAGCTGAGGACCATGAACCTAAAACAACCTCTTTACAACAATTATAAAGAACACTGTTGGCCGGGCGGTGGTGGCGCATGCCTTTAATCCCAGCACTCAGGAGGCAGAGTAAGGTGGATCTTTGTGCGTTCGAGGCCAGTCTGGTCTACAGAGTAAGTTCCAGGACAGCTAGGACTGTTTCAAAGAAAAACCTTGTCTCGGAAAAAAACCAAAAAAAAAAAAAAAAAAAAAAAAAGAAAGAAAGAAAAAAAAAAAAAACCACTGTCAGAACAACTAGAGAAACTTGGATATTAGATAGCATTATTGTTGATGTTAAACAGCATCTGTTAATTGTCCTGTGCTTATGAAGGAGAATGTCTTGCTTTTAGAAGACATATGCTGAAGTCTTAAGTGGTGAACTGTCAGTGTCTACAAATAACACTCAATAATCAGAAAAAAGAGACAATTCTCAAATGGTTCACACACAAAAAATAGAATAATATGTCAATATACATCAGTGCATGTATATATGGACATACATGGCTGTATGCAGACAAAAAAGATTTCACAGATGTGCATACCAGCATGATGTACATGAGAGAGAGAGAGAGAGAGAGAGAGAGAGAGAGAGAGAGAGAGAGAGAGAGAGAGAGAGAGAAGACAGAAGGAAGGGAAGGGAGGCAGGGAGAGAAAGGGAGAGAGAAGGAGAGAGTGTGTGTGTGTTGCAAGGATATAATACCCATTGGGGAACCTAAGAGAATGGTGTGTGTGCACTCATTGTGGTAATCTGCAAATTTTCTCTGGTTAAAAAGTTTTCTGAGTGAAAAAATAGGAAAGCTTTTAAAAGTCATTATGAACTCAGGGTTATTCAGCTGCTTATTCAGTCAAACATTTTGGATAGTTATAACAAACCTTCCTTTGAATTTTATGCTTTCACAATCTTATTTTAGCTCTTTGCTTTGCTATTCCTTGCCATCTTTCAGAGAGCCATTGTACTCTTATATGTGGGCAAATACTTCAGTAAATTCTGAATATGCATTGTAAGACTGACATTGTTTCTATGAGCAGCAGACTTATCTTGTGGGTTTCTTTTTTTAAAGATGTCTCTTATATATCTAATCAAAAGCCTAATTTTTGTTTTTAGTACAGCAGCCTTTCAATGTTTCTGGAATGTAATGCCTAAGATCATTTTCTTTTTTAAGATTTTTTCTATGTGTACAAATGTTCTGCTTGAATGTATGCATGTATGTGTACCACATGCATACCTGGTGCTTGCAGAGGTCAGAAGGTGTTGGACCCCCTGGGACTGGCATTAGGGATAATTGTGAGTCAACCGCGTAGGTGCTGGGACTCAAACCCAGGTCTTCTGCAAGAGCAACAAGTGTTCTAAACTGATGAACCATCTCTCAAGCCCCTAAGATCTTTTTCTTATTGTCCTTCAATACCTCTTTGTCTTAGGTCAAGTCAGGGCACCTAGTACGGATGACAATTGTTAAAATACTGCTTTATTGTATAGAGAATACAGAAAAAATAGGTTCTGAATAACAAATAAATGCTATGTGCAGTTAGTTATGAAGTAACAGTGTACAGTGTAATGAAGTAATGTGAATACACCGTGTCCTCCTGAGTGAGGTAACCCAGAAGCAGAAGGACAAACATGGTATATACTCACTCATAAGTGGATAAAGGACAATCAGACTGCAACCCACAGATCCAGGGAGGCTACCTAGCAGGGGAGACCCTAGGATGACAGTGGCTTATAATAAGTTTTGGTTTTACCCAATCACTGGGCAAGCTTTAGTGAAACATTTCACTATTAGGATAAGAATCTGTACCATATCAAGTTGATGAAAGAATATCCTGGCCGTACTTTCAGGAGGGGAGGCTAAAATCTTTTTAGATCATGGATTAGCCTATAGGAAAATGTCTGCTGTAAATCAAACAGTGAAGGGGAAGATGAATAGGAATCTCACTTACACAACTTAAGTAAAACATAGCTCTCTGAACAGATGAAGGTAAGTTTCTTCTGTATCCCAGAATCTAATCAATATTTATATGGATAATTCAGCTATTATTTGGCTTAAAAGGGCCTATTGGGAAATGTTATCATTTTTACTATTTTCTACAGAGAAAATATTTTACTGTTTAAAATAACCCTGGACTCTTGAATTATAACCTGTTTTTATATTTAAAAAAAATGCACCATGCCCATATCAAGGCTGATGATTATTGTAGTTGTTTTGAGATGAGGCTTCACAACATAGCCCAATTTGATTTTGAGTTCACCATCCTCCTGCCTTCATCTCCCAAGTGTGAGGGTTACATGCATGTGATATCACACCCAGATAAGGTTGATTATTTCTAAGTGATTTTATTCTATACTCTAACCTTTTGATAGTAATCTCTGTGAAATACAATATAAGGGCTTACGTCATAGTTGCTCCTGGATCTGCAGTCATTTGATTGGTCACAAAAACAGCAACATTATATTCTGCATCAAAAAATAAAGAAACTAAGAGAAGGGCAATAAAAATACAAAGTTCATTGTTTAGATTTCAGTTTAGGCCGGATGGTGGTGGTACACACCTTTAATTCCAGCACTCAGGAGGCAGAGGCAGGTGGATCTCTGTGAGTTCCAGGCCAGCCTGGTCTACAGAGTGAGTTCCAGGATAGCCAGGTCTACATAGAGAAACCCTATCTTGAAAAACAAAAAGCAGATTTCAGTTTAGGAATCTTGCACCATGAGTTCACTTTATAAACAAGCTCTTGTTACTAGCTGTCCTAGAACTCGCTTTGTAGATCAGGCTAGCCTCGAACTCAGAGATCCATCTGCCTCTGCCTCCCCAGTGCTTCTAGTAAAGGCATATTCGACCACTGCCCAGTTTAAAATCAACCTCAAATGGAATTTTGTTTTGTTTTTTTCAAGACAAGGTATCTCTGTGTAGCCCTGGTTGGCCTGGAACTCACTATGTAGATTAGACTGGCCTCAAACTTAGAGATCTGCCTGCTTCTGTCTGCAAAGTGCTAGGATTAAAGACAAATGCCACCATGCCCATGCCCATCTTCCTATTTTTCATTAATAATAAAAAATACTTAAAGTTATCATTAATGTTATATCAGAATCAATTTTAGTTTAAATAATCATCTAAACTATGAAAGTAATTAAAATTTTTATGCTTCTGACATCCTTCTCAACTTCTCTTCAAAATATACTATAGCAAACATAGTCAACAGATGCTATGTGACACTGCCATTTTATTTTAGACATCTACCTTCTGAGATTTTTTGGAGTCGTGACAACATCTGGGCCAATTTTTGCTGCCGTTCAGCCAATTCCCCACGGCCACTGAAATCCACTCGAAAAAGTGCCATTATTGAGTCAATGATCTGCGCAAGAGTAACATAAAACCAAACATGCATTTTAAAATAGAAGAGAGATGCCTATTTAAACAGAATAGAAAAATGTGGTAAATAGCTCTGTCAGTGAACATCATTTAAAAGCTTGTACCAATAGTTTGAAAATGCCAGCTTCTTCGTGAAACTTGGCTGCAACATAATCAAGTAGCTCCATCTGATGTTCACCTGATGGGAAACACAGGAAATGTTACAAAAGCCAGAAGCAGAGGCTAAGCCCGTGTATGTGTTTTGGGAGACAGGCAGATAGAGTTCTTCTCTCTTCCCAACTATACTAAGTAAAGACTGCATACTCTGCTTGAGCATATGTGGCAAATGGTACCTTAGCAAAAAGAATGTTGCTCTAGCTGGGCAGTGGTGGCGCACACCTTTAATCCCAGCACTTGTGAGGCAAAGGCAAACGGATCTCTGTGAGTTCGGGGTCAGCCTGATCTACAGAGCCAGTTCCAGGACAGCCAGGGCTGTTACACAGAGAAACCCCCGTCTAGAAAAATAAAACAAACAAACAAAAAAACAAAACAAAAGAATGTTGCTCTGGGTGGCTTTAGTTCACTGGTAAAACACATGCCTAGAGTATGTGATAGCTGGGGTCAAGCCCAGCACCACAGGGGAAAATACCTGACTGTTACTCTACATTTCGAGACAACAAATAACGAATTTGAAGACATTTAAGTACCTTGAGGACTCAACAGATGATAACATTTATGGACTAATTTGCAGAAAATTTAAAACAAGGAAAACGAGTGAAAATATTGTATCATCAAATGGTAAATTAGTGTTGTCAACCTTCCCATAACGCAAGTTTAAAATGCAACTGTACAGGGCTCTTACTAGTATAGGCACGAGCATAGAGTACATTGTCCAGTACTGCATCGTGGTCTACGTTGAAGCGATCAGCAATGTCACGAAGGCGATCTGGACGGCTGGAGTGTGCCAAGATTAAGGATCCAATAAACCAATTCCAAAGAAAGTCTAGATAGCTATAAAAGGTAACCCTGTGAGCGAGTAAAACAGCTGAGACATAGCAGTACATCCAGAGGCATTCAGATGCCAGTGATTACTTAAGGACTGCCAGAGCCTCCTTTCTCTAAGTGCTTCAAAACACCTTAGGGGACAGTGAGAGGTCACAGAGAATGGGAAAGCAGAAATGAAATACAAGTTTTAAAATAAGTTTAGAAGCTAGTTGTGATGTCCTCATTTTATAAGGACACCGACAAAGAGTTTTAGCAAATAACTTAGGATTATACAGCAGAACAGTTAAAGAGAAAAACTAGAAACTAAGGTTTGTGAGTCTCTTTTGTTCACAGCTCTATAAAAATAGGCATATTCTAGAACACTAATGTCACTGAGTTATAATTCGTCACTTCAAATTCTTCATTGGTTCAAAATGTAATAGTTTAACATTCCACTAATAATGTGTGGCAAAAAATTATAAATTTGATGACATGAAGTAAAGGGTCAAAAAGTAACCTCAAGGGTCTAAAAGGAACTTGATTTGATTACACAGGTTTTTGGTTTTGTGTTTTATACACCCTCTAAAGAAGTTTGTAGCTTTCTGAAATTAGTAAATTCCTGTATATCCACAAAGATACCATGGAAGATGCTAATAATCACTAACCGGTAAACTACAGAGAATAATCAACACTTTATTCTCTGGTCTGTAGTGACTCTAACAGTGTTGCAAGGGAAATGAAGAAACAAAAAATGAATGTCTCTAGTTTCATTTACCTTTTGTTTGCATTGTTTATAAAACATCAACTATTGCCAGGTGGTGGTGCACGCCTTTAACCCTAGCACTTAGGAGGCAGAGGCAGACAGATCTCTGTGAGTTCAAGGCCAGGCTGGTTTACAGAGTGAGTTCCAGGACAGCCAAGGCTACATAGAGAAACCCTGTATCAAAAAATCATAAATAAATAGATAGATAGATAGATAGATAGATAGATAGATAGATAGATAGATAGACAGACAAAAAAAATTAAGCTGGGTGGTGATGGCGCACACTTTTAATCCTAGCACTCAGGAGACAGAAGCAGGTGGATTTCTGAGTTCAAGGAACAGTCTGGTCTACATACTGAGTTTCAGGACAGCCAGAGCTACACAGAGAAACCCTGTTTAGAAAAACAAAAACAAAACAAAACAAATCCCAAAACAAACAAAAGAGTTGACTTACACTGAGGGGAAATACAAATCAATCTGTAAGTATTTACTGATTACCACATGGAACTGAGCCATTATCAGTGCAAAGCATTGTAGAAAACAAAGAGTAATAAGAATCTATGTTCTAGGTAAGTTTAAAACTTACAAAGACAAAATATAAATGTAAGGAGAAAAATATTAAAGACAGTAGTATAGGTTGAGAGACCCCAAGAGAATAACATGAGAGATTTTCCTCCTGAATTTCCCTTTGCTCTTAACTATTTTCTTCCTGTCTTGATAAAATCCAGACTGCTAATCTGCAAGAGCCATTCCTCCCTCTTTGAGGAGCACCCTTAACCAATTCTCTCTGAAACTCGATGAACTCCAGCTGCGCCCTTCTTGCTGCAGCTCTAAACATTCCACCCTCCTTTCCCAAGTTAGAAGGTTCCTTCAGAGACTTTTCATGCCCAGATTCCTCAGCAATCTGCAAATAGTTTTGGCTTATTTTTCTTCCACAGGAGTATTTTTGATAATAAATTTTATAATAGCTCAGGAAGTACAAGATTTTCTGAATTGGATAATTACAGAAAATCAGAAAGAGCAGACCTTGGTATCTATGAGAGGCTTAACAATGTGTATGATTCAGTAAGACGAAGACATGGGGATAGAGAAAGCAAATCCCTTGTAGGATGGAAAGCAACATACGGATTTCTCTATGACCAGCCAAGCTGATAGTCAAAGAGAGAGCAAAGCAAAAGGCATTTCAGACATGCCAGGTCTGGGTTTACCACCTTGGTCACCTTCCTGAAAGCAGTGCTTAAGGTGCTTCAGCAAAACAAAAGCAAGATGCTCTGGGGATGTAAGAGGCCTTGATGACAACACAAAAACCTTCATAGCCTAAAGAATGTTAATGTAGGCCGGGCGGTGTGGTGCACACCTTTAATCCCAGCACTCGGGAGGCAGAGGCAGGCAGATCTTTGTGAGTTTGAGGCCAGCCTGGTCTACAGGACAGGCACCAAAACTACACAGAGAAACCTTGTCTCGAAAAACCAAAAAAAAAAAAAAAAAAAAAAATAGCTTTAATGAAGCTGTGCAGATCTGACATCTTCTGAACCTGGCACCTCCTCAATCACTGTGTAAATCAGTTATACACTGACTCCCTCCCTTGCTGTTTCCATCACCCCAGACTCCACTGCAAATGTTCCCTGAAACTAATTCCCAACTCTAGTAATCCTTCTCATCTGCTCTTTTCTTCACACTTCAAATTTGCTTGCCTTCCACAACCAGACTTCCTCCTACTTTCTGATTGTACATTCTTCATTTTAGTCCTCTTCATAAATACAAGCACACATCAAAGTTGTAAGTTATCTCTACCCTCTTTAGTTAATTCATCCACATCTCTGACTCCACCCTTTCCTCAGAATTCCCCCCTGTCGTCTGTACATCCTCTTGCCCCTCATGCTCAACACACCACCAAGTACAACAGCTGTCCTCAGCACCATTCTGCTCTCTGCCTAGATGAGACTCAAGGTGGCCTCTCAAGCCACTCTTCCGTCTGCAGTTTCCCCTGCTAATGCGTCCTGTCCTGTCCTTTTCTTTTCTTGTCTTCATTTGTTTGCTTGTTTTTTGAGACAGGGTTTTTCTATATAACAGCCCCAACTGCCCTGGAATTTACTATGTACCAGTTTGGCCTCAAACTCACAGAGATCCACCTGTCTCCGCCTCGAGTGCTGGGGTTAAAGGCGTGCACCACCATGGCCAGCTTTTTATTTTTTTGGTTTTTCAAGACAGGGTTTCTCTATTGTAGTTTTGGTGCCTGTCCTGGACCTTGTTCTGTAGACCAGGCTGGCCTCAAACTCATAGAGATCAGCCTGGTTCTGCCTCCTGAGCCCTGGTATTAAAGGCATGCACCACCACCGCCCAGCTGCCCAGCTTCTTTTTGTTTTTATTGCTTCCCATCTAGATAACATCCCCATTTTCTTAGATTTTTGAAAAAATATCTAATTGATTTCAAAGTCCTTCATGTCTTTGACCCAAATCATCTTTCTGTGTATTCTGGAATACTTTTATATCAATTAAACTGCCATACCCTCTGTGACACAAACAGCTCTGACCTTTTCCTTCTGTATATTTAAGCTCTTCAAGTCTTTCCCTCTACTTGAGGCAAAATCTTTGGATATGAAGCTTTAATAATGATTACGATACAATTTCATCTCGTGTGTTTGTTTTGTAGAGAAGCAATCAAGCAGTGATGTGAGCGCTTGTCAGCACTGCTGTCCCCTTGGCGTCTGTCATTATTGTTGGTTACTAGGATCACCACAAAAACCATACAGCAAGACACATTCTCTTTTGTAATATTATTGCTCTACCACACTGCCTCAGGACTTGTTTAAATAAAAGGGTTACAAAGTATTTTCTGTATCAATGAAGATAATCTTTCCTCCTGAGTAGCCACCTGCTCCTGGAAGTTGCGCTGTCACTAGGGAACAATTAAAAATTAATATTAACAGAAATGAATAAACTTTGCAGAAATAAACACAGATCAGCCTTAAGTTTACACTGGTTGCAACTCTAGTAAACTTAGTAAAGAACAGTGACCCTTTGGCTTCTAAAAAGATTGCTGCATTTCCACTTCAGTAACCAGTGGTAAAATAAGTACTCTGCTGGGATAATAATAATTTAGCTGAGAATTTTAACATCTCTCACAATAGGAAATATTTGGCAAAGCCAATTCTCCCAAGTAAACAGAATTAGAATTTAAATGTTACTAATTTTATTTTCATAATAATCACTTTTTTTTTTGGTTTTTCGAGACAGAGTTTCTCTGTGTGTAGCTTTGCGCCTTTCCTGGATCTCACTCTGTAGACCAGGCTGGCCTCGAACTCACAAAGATCCACCTGCCTCTGCCTCCCAAGTGCTGGGATTAAAGGTATGCGCCGCCGCCACCCGGCCACAAATATAATTTATGCTAAATAATTTAGTTACCTTTATATGTATGTGGTACTGTAGGCATGTGTAGCTGTTGCTGTGTGTGTGCACATGTATGTCCACCTTTTATGATTCAGCACCTCTTACTGAATATGGAACTTACTGATTGCGCTAGACTGGTAGGCAGCAAGGCCCAGGAATCTTCCTGTCTTAGTCTCCCAGCACTGTGATTACAGGTGTGTGCTGCAGTGCCCAGCTTCTTACAGAAGTGCTATGGATGCAAACTTAGGCCCTCATAATTATGTGGCAAGTGCTTTTCTCAACTGAGCCATTTCCCCACAGCCCAAGCATTTATTTTTTTAAAAAAAGGTAGGTTCTCATGTATCCCAGATTGGCATCCAATTTACTATATAGCCAGGATGACCTTGAACTCTGATCCATCTCTCCAGAGCTAAGATTATAGGCTTGAGCAGGTTTATACAGGGCTGGGGATTGAACTTAGGGCTTCATGTATGCTAGACATGATTCTGTCAACCAAGCTCCATCCCCAACTCATATGTATTACATTGCAATAGTTAACATAAAGAACTACTTCATACTAGGCATACACACTATTTCATTTACTTTTCAAAACTCCCCCAAGATTTGGCACTATTATTATTATTTCAGTTTTACTATGAGGACAATTAAAGGGGTAAAGCAACTTGCCCACAGTCACACAGCTATCAGTGATAGAACCAAGACATTTTGATTCTTGAATACTGGCCCCCTTTTCACTTTTTTCTTGTGTGCATTTGTGTGTTGTGTTATCTTGTGTGCATGCATGTTCACATGTGTTAGGGTTCACATCAGAACCCCCTTGTAACTACTCTTCTATGTTCCTTTTATTTAAGTAAAAGAAATGCAAATTGAATCTTTGTTAATAAGGAATTTCTTGTTTATTTTGTTTTAGAAAAAATTATATACTAACTCTTTTTAAAACTTATATTTGCCAGGTGTGGTGGCGCATACCTTTAATCCCAGCACTCGAGAGGCAGAGACAGGCAAGATCCCTGTGAGTTCAAGGCCAGCCTGATTTACACAGCAAGTTTCAGTCCAGCCAGAATTATATAGTGAGCCCTGTCACAAAACAAACAAACACCCAAAATTATATTTATTTATTTATTTTAGGGGCACATGATGCAATGGCATGTTTGTGGAGGTCAGGGGACAATTGTGGGAGTCAGCTCTCTCCTACCACCATGTGAGTTCTAGAGATCAAACTCAGTGTCTGAGGTTTGGAGGAAAGTGCCTTTATCCACTGAGCCATCTTGCTGGGCCCCAAATTTAATTTTATGCTTCTCTTTGAACAGAATATACCCCACAGGCAGTAAAGTATTCTAGTCTTCAATAAATTTTGTCATTGCTGTTTTTTAAAAAGACAGGAAAGATGGATAGGAAGAATCTGATACACTGGGTGCCTCTCCTGCCAATTCACCACAAACCACTTACCTTCTCTGTACTTCCATTCAGGTGTTCATAGTGCAGCATAACAATGTACCTCAAACACACACATTCCAAACTATCTGTGTAACAATGGACTGTCTACTTAACCTCTTGAGTTTTGTTTCCTTGAACATTTGGTCCACTGCATAAGATCATGTAAAATGCAGTAGAGGTCTAGTAAGTGAATTTTCTGACTATGACTATCACTGTTATGTTGTTGATGTTAGAATGTGTTCTTACCACAGAGGGTATGAGACAGCTGAGTTTTTCCAGTACGAAATTCTGTGAAATTTAGAAAAAGGAACTTTTAGAAAAGTATAGTTACTATTTATATATTTTCACTAAACAAACAAAACTAACACTGCATTTGGGTTAGAAGTGTCACTTAGTGGTCTAAAGAAACTTATCTAAAATGCCCAAGGTCCCAAATTCCATCTCCAGTATTCCCCTCCACAGAAGACCTCACTGCTTTCCAATCATCAAATCTCACTCTTAAAGGGCCTCCTATCACAAAAGGATGCGGCATGTATGAATACCAAAAGTAGGAGAGAAAACAAATTCATCCCCTCAACGTAAGTACTGTTTAGGTTAAAGTTAACTTAAAGCAAATCTTCCATAGGACTATTCACATAAATGAAAGTTTAAGACCTGACCACAGAAAGGACAGCCAGGGGCTTTCACTGTGCTGAGATCTCAAGGAAAAGCTGATGTGATCTTGAATGGTGACATCCCTCGTTGCCAGCAGAAGCAAATGTTCTCCATAGAAAAACTTCCCAAATCACTTAGGTCCACTGAACTCTCAGTTTAAATTTTTAAAAAGCTCATATATAATATACAAGAAGAGAAATTGCTAAGATTGAGTCAATAGAAATAATAAAAATTAGATTTACTTCTTCAAGTCAACAGAAACAGTAACAACAAAAGATTTAGTTCTCTAAGACTGCAAATATTGGCTTGTTAGATTCAGCACGTAAAACAGGAATACATGGATTATTTGTAAAAATATAGCACATAGGCCAGGTCCGGTGGTGCAGGCCTTTAATATTAGCACTTGGGAGGCAAAGGCAGGTAGTTCTTTGCGAGTTCCAAGCCAGTCAGGGCCACACAATAAGACCCTGAATTCACACGCGCGCGCGCGCGCACACACACACACACACACACACACACACACACACACACACACATCATACTATATATAGTATAAACTGAGAATAAATTTATCCTCTATATTAATGGAATATGCATTGCCTAAACAAAAGATCAACCTTATTATTAAGGCACCTTTTGAGGGAATAAGAAAAAATTCAATTTCTTTATATAGTAACCAGAGATAAGAGGAAGAAAAATGTCAGCAAGAAATATGCTAATGTTAATATATATTTTCATTTTAGCTTGGAATAATCCTGTATTATAATAACTGACACTTCATAAAAAATTCCCAAACAGGAACTTATTTATTATTTATTATTTAATTATATATTTATTCATATATAAACATGTTATTTCATATAAAATTATTAAGGTTTTACCTACCTCCAAAAGCTTCTGTTATTGCCATACTTTCAATGCCACCTCCTAGTAATTTACTGGAAACAGACATAAAGTTTTGGTGACAGAATATAAATACAAATATCAAGAAAGGAAAAAAAATATCAAGAAAGGAGATGAGCTAGGTGTGGTGGCACACGCCTTTAATCCCAGCACTTGGGAGGCAGAGGCAGGGGGATCTCTGTGAGTTTGAGGCCAACCTGGGCTACAGAGTGAGTTCCAGGACAGGCATCAAAACTGCAGAGAAACCTGTCACGAAAAACCAAAAAAAAAAAAAAAAAAAAAAAAAAAAAGAATTCATAGTTGAAAGAAATGACACTCACTGTTTAGATCATAGGTTCTATAGTAGATGAGCAGGAAGATGAACAAAGTAATTTATAAGCCCTGTTCTTCTGAGTATCAATAGTAAATCAGTCCCTAAGGCTTTATGTCCATTATTCTTTTGAATTAGAATTAAAAGATCTGTTAAGCTGGGTGGTGGTGGTGGTGGTGGTGGTGGTGGTGGTGGTGGTGGTGCAGCATGCCTTTAATCCCAGCACTGGGGAGGTCAAGGCAGGAGGATCTCTATGAGTTTGAGACCAGTCTGGTCTACAGTGCTAATTTGAGGACAGCCAGGATTACACAGAGAAACCCTGTCTCAAAAAACAAACAAAACAAAAAACAAAAAAAAAAGTGTTTACTTTGTGGTGCTAGGGATTGAACCAGGTCTTGCACATGCTCAGAAAGCCTGAACTACACACATGCAATGGTCTTGTTACTAATCAAGTTTCTCAAACTGTGCACAGATAATGTTTCTAAAAGTTAACTGAATATTCAATTTTTTTTTCTTCAGGCATGTCTCTCTATGTAAACCAGGTGGCCTGGAACTCACTCTGTAGACTAGGCTTCAAATTCACAGAGATCCACCTGCCTCTGCCTCCTAAGTGCTGGGATTAAAGGCGTGCACCACCATGCCCAGCTTTAATTTTTTAAAACATTTTAAAGCATCTTTTAATGATTTATTTATTCTTATTTTATGTCCATTAGTGTTTTACTTACATGTATGTGTGTATGAAGGTGTCAGATTCCCTGGAACTGGAGTTACAGACAGTTGTGAGCTGCCATGTGGGTGCTGGGAAATGAACCCAGGTCCTCTGAGAGAGCAATCAGTGCTCTCAACCGCTGAGCCATGTCACCAGCCCCCCAGCTTTAATTTTTAAGATGTTCAGAAGTGTATGAAAGACAGACATTAAGAGAATCCAGTGATTGTCATTGTTGGTTTAATCTCACCTAAAACCAAATTTTAGGCAGACCCTGACAGAAAAGAAAATGTTCAAAGATAGTATGCTGGGTTGTTGTTGTTGTTGTTTTTTTTTTTTTTTTTTTTTTTTGTTATCTTTAAACAAGCTGAGACATATCAGGAAAGAGGAAATCTTAATAGAGAAAATGTCTCCATCAGATTGGCCTGTAGGCAAGTCTGGAGGGTATTTTCTTGATTAATGACTGATGTGGGAGGGCCCAGCCCACTGTAGGCAGTGTCATTCCTGGGCAGATCGTCCTGGGTGTAACAAGAAAGCAAGCTGAGCAAGCCACGGGAACAAACCAGTAAGCAGCACTCCTCCATAGCCTGTGCTTCAGTTCCTGCCTCCAGGCTCAGGCCTTGAGTTCCTGCCCTAGTTTATGTCACTGACGGAGTGTGACCTAAGAGTTATGAGAGTGGAGTGTGGCGTACACCTTTAATCCTAGCACAGGGAGGCAGAGGCAGGAGGATCTCTGTGAGTTCAATGCCAGCCTGGGCTACAGAGTGAGTTCCAGGACAGGCAGAGCTACAGAGAGATCCTATTTCAAAAAGCCAAAGAGAAAGGAGTGGGGGTTGCTGTAAGAAGAAATAAACTCTTTCCTCCCCAAGTTACTTTTGGTCATGGTGTCTTATGATATCAACAGAAACCCTAACTAAGACAAATAGTATATACAATGTTAGCACTTAGAGGAAAACTGCCAGGTTTTGACAGCAAATGTTTAATTGGTAACACAACGTTTCAGTGAATTTAACGTTCTCAGTATGAGAAGAACTAAAGAAGTTATGATCTCATCCAATCATTAAATGCAGTAAGTATGTGTTACTGTGCTGAGGCCTGGTAGGAGCACTTACAAAGCCTTTGTAGTGTCTGTTAGCATGTCTTTGGGAATGCAATCACAAGTCAGACAAAGCCTTAAGAGACAGATTTATATTTGTCTAAGTAAGAAAGCAATTTAAATGCAAATGGAAGCATTTTGGAAGTTATCCACAAACTTAATGAGGGCTCTGTTGATTTCAATTAAGGAAAGAAAAGGGTTTGGAGAGATGGCTCAGTGGTTAAGAGCACTTGCTGCTCTGGCAGAAGGCTGAGTTTGATTCCTAGCACCCACATGGTGGCTCACAACCATCTGTAACTCCAATTCCAGGGGATACAATACCTTTTCTGGCCTTCATGGGCTAAATACTCATACACATAAAACAATATAAGAAAAAGTTAGACATAGGCATGTATAATCTGAGGACATTGACTACAAAAGCATCCCACAAGGAGCGAAAGCCCTTGGAAAGGTGACTATTAAAGAATTTGCATGCTACGAGGAAGCGGTGGTACACACCTTTAATCCCAGCACTCAGGAGGCAGAGCCTGGTGGATCTCTGTGAGTTCGAGGCCAGCCTGGTCTACAGAGCGAGATCCAGGACAGGCACCAAAACTACACGGAGAAACCCTGTCTCGAAAAACAAAACAAAACAACAACAACAACAAAAAAGAATTTGAATGCTATTCTTCATCTTGAGAAGAGTCAACCTGAAAATGTATAGTTTTGGAAAATATTAGTCAAAATTTCTGGTATTTATGCAACGTTGAGAAGCTAAAAAAGTAACCCTAAAACTTACCTGTGAAAGCAGCCCAAATTATTTGAGATAATAAAATGATTTCCTTTGTAAAACCCAGGAACATTTAGAATTAGGTGCAGAAGAGTAATATTTTAAATCTAGAAAGATTTAAACAGATACAAATCAAATCTACACATTACTATTTAGTGTTTGAGAACTTTCAAAGTATGAGAGACTTTGGCTTTCTGATAATCATAGAATAGCTCCAGGAGAGTTGTATTAGATCTGTGGTTTTGAAGTTGATAACTAAGTTATGAGCAGCAGCTGAACATTTATGAATGCCTAAGTCTTACTACACTTGTAAGATTATTAGACTTTAAAGATATGTTGTACCTTTGAGGAAAGATCTTGCTTTCTTGGGGGCACTGAGGATTGAATACTGCTAAGTGAGCACTTGATCACTGGGCCACACCTAGCCTAGTTAGTAATTAGACAAATAGCCAGCTATGGTGGTGCATGGTCTGTAATCTCAGCATTTGGGAGGCTGAAGTAGAAAGATGACAAGTTCAAGTCATCCTGGGTAACACATAAGACCTAGACAAACACACACACACACACACACACACACACACACACACACACACACACCACACACACACACACACACACACACACACACACACACACACACACAC
>CABHPR010140927.1:33970-45587 GCA_902168415.1 Peromyscus melanophrys | reverse complement strand
ACACACACACACACACACACACACACACACACACACACACACACACAAAGTCATCCATGAGACAGTTAGAAAACTGAGCTCTCTGGGAAGATAACTGATGACAAAGGACTTAATAGTTTTAGGTATAGTAGTGGTGATATGATGGTATTAAAAATGAGAGTCCTGGCCGGGCGTTGGTGGCGCACGCCTTTAATCCTAGCACTCGGGAGGCAGAGGCAGGCGGATCTCTGTGAGTTCGAGGCCAGCCTGGGCTACCAAGTGAGCTCCAGGAAAGGCGCAAAGCTACACAGAGAAACCCTGTCTTGAAAAACCAAAAAAAAAAAAAAAAAAAAAAAAAAAAAAAAAAAAGAGAGTCCTGGGCTGGGCAGTGGTGGCACATGCCTTTAATCCCAGCACTTGGGAGGCAGAGTCAGAAGGATCTCTGAGTTCCAGGCCATCCTGGTCTACAGAGTGAGTTCCAGGACAAGCCAGAGCTACACAGTGAAACCCTGTCTCAAAAAACCAAACGAGAGAGAGAGACAGACAGACAGACAGACAGACGTGTCCTGGGCTGTGCATTTAGCTTAGCATTCATTTATTCATTTGGGTCTAATAAGTAGCTTAGACTTCATAGTCTTTAGCCTTTGGTCCTAAATCTGCCCCTCCTGCAAGTCCCTTATTTGTGATCTATATTTTTCTGATCTTTAGACCTAAAACCTAGGTGTTATCCTTGGTAACCCCATTATACCCTAGTTATACTTCATTAGCAAACCCTGCCTGTCCTACTATTAAAAATAAACCACATAGCTTCCTTCATAAATATACTACAATTACAGGCTCTTGTGGGAAGAAGAGATAAGTAAGTCAGGGAGAAAAATCTATAAATCAACTTTGTTGTTGCTGTCTTTTTGTTTTTGTTTTTGTTTTTTTTTTTTTTAGACAGGATTTCTCTGTGTAGCCCTAGCTGTTCTGGAACTTATTCTGTAGACCAGGCTGGCTTTGAACTCACAGACATCCACCTGCCTCTGCCTCCCAAGTGCTGGGATAAAAGACATGTGCCACCACCACCTGGCTAAATTAACTATTATAAAAAATTAAAAAAATAATAAAAAAAAAAATAAAGTCAGGCTCAGTGGCCCTGGCTGCTTGGAAGCAGGAAGGTCACTTGAGTGCCTATATTTAACATCATCCTGGATAATCTAATGGGAGTCCAAAAAAAAAGATAGATGAAATATTTGGGGGAAAACTCATTATAATCAATTTGGGAAGAAATGGCAATACATGTCAGAAATCATAAGAGTAAATGAAAAGGGATTCTAGAACCACCCTTGCTGAGGAATAAGCCCTATAGTAGATTGTTTCTTCTAAAATATTCACTCCATAACAACTGATTTTTAAGTAAACACAAAGTGGGAAATGAAATTTCTCCAACGAAGACGGAAAGGAATGAAATGTAAGCTGATATTTCAAGTCATAGATAAATAAAGGCTAAATTAGAAACAACTTATGAGCATGAATTCCTTGGAAGAAATGTAATCTGTTCCTACAAGCAGCCTGGAATTTGCCTCACATTCATCTTGGAACAACCACTACAAACGCCTTCAAAGGAGGAAACTACTTCTACTCACGATAGTGGAAATCATGATGAGATAGAGGAAAAGAAAAATGGACTCCAAAGACTGTACTTAGTGGTAAAAAAAACTGAGATACACACTCAAATTCCTGACTCCCAGTGGTGATATGGAAAACCATCTTCCTCTTTTCGCTGTACTCAAATGCAGTTAGGAATCCTGGTTCCTAAAGAAAGACAATGGAGAGGTTAAAAAACAGTGCAGTGTGAGATGATTGGAATGCCAGCTGCCTCCCAGAACTACATGCTCAGCTATCAAGCTCATCATTTGTGTATGCTCTTTTTTAAAAAATGTATCAGAACATGGACAAAAACTAGGCTTGGGGCTAGAGAAATGACTCAGTTTAAGAGCTCTTGTTTCTCTTGTAAAGGATCTGGGTTCAGTTCCCAGTACTCACATGGCAGCTTACAACTGCCTATAACTCTACCTCCGAGGGGATCTGACACCATCACACAGACATGTATACAGACAAAATACCAATGCACATAAAATAAAAATAAATAAATCATTAAAAAAAAACCAAGGTGGAGAGTAATAGAGGAAGACATAGGATGCCTCTGCATGCACAAGCACAGGCACATGTACCCACATATAACACATGTATATATACCGCACATGCACATGAGATTTAGGGGCTGGAGATTCAGTCAGTAAACTTTTACTTTGCAAGCACAAGGACCTAAGTTCAGTCCCCTGAACTCACGTAAAGAAAACAGGAAGTAGTGCACACAGACAAGGTGGATTCCTGGAGCTCACTGGCCAGTCAGTCTAGCCAACTTCATGAGTTCTAGGACAGTGACAGAAACCTCTCCCCACCCCCAAAAAAGTAAATGATGCCTCAGGAGTGATATCTAAGGTTTCTATACCTGCACACACATACAAAATAAATGAGCTTTAGCTTCTAAAAATAAGAAGACTGTGGGGCATGGTAAAATGACTCATTGGGTAAAGTGCTAGCTTTGAATATCACCTTAGTCCAATCCCAAAACCCAATTAAAGGTCAAAGGAGAGCCAACTCCACAAAGTTGTTCTCTGACTTCCACATGTGTGCCATAAGTGAAAGTCTCTCCCCTATACATCACACACACACACACACACACAAATTTTTTTAAAGATGTGTAGGAGCAGCTAGGACGGTGGTAGCACATGCCTTTAATCTTAACACTCGGGAGGCGGAGGCAGGTAGATTTCTGTGAATTTGAGGGTTTGAGGCCAGCCTGGTCTACAGAGTGAGTTCCAGGACAGCCAGAGCTGCACAGTGAAACTCGTCTCAAAAAACAAACAAATAAAAAAATATGTGTAGGAGCTAAAAAGTAGTAGTTTGCTAAAATCTGGGTACTATTGTAAGGCTTTCTTAGACACTCTGGCAGTTGCGGAAGTGACCTCTGGATATACTGCTTTAGTAGGTCCAGAACAGAGCAATTGGACCAGGAACACCGCTGGTCACCTGGGTCCTATCCAAGTTGAAGATCACAATACTATTTGTATCACCTGCCTGCTTTGACTGCCACTTCTGGTCATGAGACTCCCCCATACAGGGAGAAATAGAAAGTGTTGGTCTTTTGTAGACAGGGATACTTGGTGACTATTTTTTCATATATTCCTATTTCTAGACTAAAAATAGGGTTCCTCTGATGATCCCCAAAACTCTACAGGAGAGTTTAGGTCTAAGGTTATATATATGCCTTTCCCTGACAGCCTGACTGCTTGCAGTCCGTGGTGCCATTGGAAGGTATAGGCTATGAACTCATTTGCCTAGGTGGACATATTCACAGCTGTATCTATATTAGCTGCACACACACAGACCCAGCTGATGCTAGTCTTTTTCTAATCCAGGGCTGTCTTCCCAATTGGCCTACACCAGGAAAAAGTAAATTCTTTAATACTGAGCTTCAGAGCAACTATAGGCATATATGAGAAGACAAGACCAAACTAAGGAGGGGACAGACAAAAACAAACAAATGGCAGAGGAACTAAAAGCCAGAGCAGTATAAAGAAAAGTTTTGGTAAAATAACTACCTTCAATACCAAAACAAAAACAGGTTTTGGGGTTGGGGATTTAGCTCAGTGGTAGAGCACTTGCCTAGCAAGAACAAGGCCGAGTTTGGTCCTCAGCTCTGAAAAAAAAAAAAAAAAGGTTTTCTTTTCAGATTTATTTATTTATTTCCTTTCTTCCTTCCTTCCTTCCTTTGGTTTTTTGAGAAGCTTTCCTGGAACTTGCTCTGTAGACCAGACTGGCCTCAAACTCACATAGATCCACCTGCCTCTGCCTCCTGAGTGCTGGGATTAAAGGCGTGCACCTCCATCACCCGGCTTTCTTTTTAGATTTTAATTACTTTAACTATATGTGTTTACCTGTATGTGTGTTAGGGGTGCATGCCATGGTGTCTATTTCTACCATGTGGGTTCTAAGAATGGAATTCAGGGGGCTGGAGAGATGGCTCAGAGGTTAAGAGCACTGACTGCTCTTCCAAAGGACCCAGGTTCAATTCCCAGCACCCATATGGCAGCTCACAATTGTCTGTAACTCCAGTTCCAGGAGATCCGAAACCCTCACACAAACATACATGCAGGCAAAACACCAACGCACATAAAATAAAAATAAATGTAAAAAAAAAAAAGAATGGAATTTAGGGCCAGACTATATTCTAGGCATATTAATGCTTACCTCGTCTTCCACAAACTAATTGCTGTGGCTTTGGGATTGAAGTAATAAGCAGGTCACATGGGGAGTATAATATACTGTGGTCTATCTACAGGAACTTAAAGTTCCTACTGTAGTTTCTAATGTTCATGAGAAAGGCTACAAAGACAACTCTGCTAAACTAAAACAGCAAAGAATAAACTTGGCTTACAATAAGTTTGTTGGCTGCTTCTTTAATCTTGTCCACTTTGGCTTCTGAGAGCCCTTTGACATTGCAGAGGGCTCTCCTGGTCGTCATTTGTATCCCTTTGACGGTACAGATTCCTACAGACTTCAGTTTCTTAATATCGGCCATATTCTGAAATAAAAGAATGGGAGTAGCAGATTGATAAAATGCCAGCCTGAAAGGCTCCTCTACTATGTCATGAGCTTCGTGTCCATCTCCTTCCATCAGGATGCTAATTTTATACAAGCAACCAGGTGGAACCCACCCACCACCTAGCCAAATGTTCTGGAAATACCAGAGTAGAACATACCCAGTAGGTTGCCAAATGTTCTGGCTGTGCCCTGATTTTCCCAAGAATGTTAGTGAGACTATGGCAATGTAGCAAGAAATTAAAAAGAAAAGTCTGTTGGTGGAAAAGCTAACAAATTTATCACACATTCACCCCCTCAGTTCAGCTCCTTTCTTCTACAGAACTTCATAACCAATATGTTCTCCACAGTTTTCAAAGTTGTTTTTTTTTTCCCTTCTGCTCCTCAAGAACACAAATAACTACATCACCTAAAGACTGGGATTTTCCCCTGCTTCTATTTCTGAAATCAATGGAAAGAGATTAATATGAAGATTTCAAAAGACAACCTCAGCAAACTTTTAACACCAATGATTGCTGTTGACATTCACATATTTTGATAATCTACATTTCTGCCACCATGATTTACCCTGGTCATTGGACAAACAGAATTTTCTGTAAATAAAGCATTATCTATCTAATGTTAAATCTAGAGAGACAAGAGGTGGTGCTGGTTATTTAGAGATGCTCCAAACACTTCCAGCTGAACCAGTGGTTTTTAATCACTGGGAATTCTCAACAGTGTCCAGAGACATTTTTGGTCGTCACAGGTAGAGGAGTACTACTGGCATTAGATGCATGAGTAAAACAAACAAAAAGAATTATCCAGGGTTGGTAAGGACAAGGCTGAGAAAATGGAATAGACCATTTAATACAGTACTTAAAAGTTACTCACAATTCCATGTTTCTGTAACAGGTCAATGTCTTGAAACAAAGATTCCTAAATGAAATGAAACAGAAAGAATGGATTTTACCCTTCATATCTAAATAAATGTTTCACATTTTTGGGAGTGACTAATGCTGATTCACAGTCATTCCATAATACTTCAGTTCCACTTTTCTAAACACGGAAGTAGAATCAATCACTTTTTCAAACATGTTACATATTTAGAAAACAAACCAACTTGGGTGCTGAGAATCAAACCCTGGTCCTTTGGAAGAGCAAAGGACTACTGAACCATCTCTCCAGCTCCCACCTGACCTATTTTATTTACTACAAATCTTGATATCCTTTTTCAGGACCAGTGTGCATAGGTAGCAGGAAGTTGTTATTAAGCTACTTTCATTTGAGGCTGGAGATGTGACCAGTGGAAGAGCATTTGCCTATCAGAAAGAAGTATTGAGTTGGATCTCTTCTATTGAAAAACAAACAACAAAAACTTTCATACCAGTTGCTAAGTAGCTAAACTTAGCACCCTTTGCCAAAGAAATTGTTACACATTTATGTATATATCTTATTTCTACTTTTAGTTCCTAAAACCAGTAGCTAAACGCGAAGAACTCTGATTTTTGTGGAAAGACTGAACACCGACACAACTGTCAACATTCTAACAATACCTCCTCGTCTTGGAATCCCGATTCTTCCTGCACAACTTGATCCTCTTTCATGTTGAAAGGGAAGCAGCAGAAAAATAATCAACTCTGGAAAAATAAGAAATATTAGTTAAGAAGCAGTTTTCCTTCTAATTTGCTTTCTATTGTGATAAAACCAAAAGCAGCCTGGTGAGGTTACACACCTCAGTCACAGTCCACCACTGAGGAAAGCAAAGGAGGAACTCGGCAGGAGCCTGGGGCAGGGTCTGAAACACAGGCTGCAGAAGAATGCTGCTCACTGCCTTGTTCTCCAGGGCTTCCTCAGTCGGCTTGCTTTCTTTTTTGAGACAGGGTTTCTCTGTGTATCCCTGGCTGTCCTGGAACTCACTCTGTAGACCAGGCTGGCCTTGAACTCACAGAGATCCGCCTGCCTCTGCCTCCCGAGTGCTGGGACTGAAGGTGTGCTCCACCACTGCCTAGCTCAGGCTGCTTTCTTATATAACTCAGGACCACCTGCCTAAGTGGTATGCCCGCAGTAAGCTAGGCCTTTCCACATCAACCATGAATCAGGAAAATGTTCCATAGACTGGTCTACAGGCCAGTCTGATAAAGGCAATTCCTTGGGGGTTCCCTCTTTCCCAGAGGACTTTAGCTTGTGTCAGGTTGACAAAAAACCCATCACAGTAGTCATAGTTTGTGCAGTAAAATTCCCTTGCATAGAAGCCTCTGGTATAATTTCAAAGTCACCAAAGATTAGGAAGAACAAAAACATTTTGCATGCAAAAATATGGCTGTTCAATTTTTCTGCCGGACTTGTGGCATTATTTTCTGAATGTAATCATGCTCATCTTTTTTGTTTGTTTTTTGGAGATAATATCTCATGTAGTCCAGGCTGGCCTTAAGCTGTAGCTGAAGATGACCTTGAACTGCTGATCTTTTCTCCACCTCCCAAGTACTGGGATTAGTCATGTGCCACGTATATAGCATAACTTTTTTTTAATCACTTTCTAATTTCCTATTATGCAGCCATTACAATGAAAATAGCTTTATTGTTCTTTTGAATGTTAGACTTGTTAACTGCAGGCTTATGTTTAACAACACTCTAAGAACCTTGTATCATTCTTCTTTGCATCTTTCCTAGCTGTGTCAAATTTACTGTAACCTTAGTAAAAGGATTTTATTTTTCTCATACCTGATAAATAACTTCTCAGTTGTTGGTTGTGAATTGCTACACAGGTAAATGCATCTTTGCTTCATAAAACTATATATTCCACAGTACTTACTAGTTTCATAATTTTGTAAAACTATAATAAATACCTGTCTGAGTTAGGGCTTTTATTTCTGCTATGAAACACCATGACCAAAAATCAAGTTGGGAAGGAAACGGATTTGCTTGCACTTCCACATTATAGTCCATCACTGAAGGAAGTCAGGACAGGAACTCAAACAGGGCAGGAACCTGGAGGCAGGAACTGACGCAGAGGCCATGGAGGAGTGTTGCTTACTGACTTGCTCACCATGGCTTGCTCAGCCTGCTTTCTTTTTGTTTTTTTGTTTTGTTTTTTTGAGACAGGGTTTCTCTGTGTAGTTTTGGTGCCTGTCCTGGATCTCGCTCTGTAGACCAGGCTGGCCTCGAACTCACAGAGATCTGCCTGGCTCTGCCTCCCAACAGCCTGCTTTCTTATAGAACCCAGGACCACCAGCTCAGGGATGGTACCACCCATAATGGGCTGGACTCTCCACCATCAATCACAAAGAAAATGCCCTAGAACTGGATCTTGCAGGAGCATTTTCTCAATTGAGGTTCCCTTCCTTCAACTGACTCTAGCTGATGTCAAGTTGACATAAAACTAGCCAGAACAATACCCAATGACAAGTTTTTTTTTTTTTTTTTTTAAAACCCGGGAAGCTACAGACATGATGGTGTATACATTACAATAAAATGAATAACCTTGTTCTTGGTCTATTTTGTTTCCCCATTTAATAACAAATTCAGGGGTTGAAGCCCAGCACAAAGGAAACAAACTACTAAGGCAGCAAAGAGTGGGATACAAAAGAGGATACTATTTGAGTGGGCTCTTCTGGAATATCGTTCCTTTTTTTCAATTGTGAGAGAGGGTTTTGCTTGTAGCCTTGGCTGTCCTGAAAATCCACATGTAGAACAGGCTGGCTTCGAATTTGCAGTGAATTTCCTGCCTCTGCCTCCTGTGTGTGTCTAAGTGTTTCACACAGCCCATCCAGCAGGCTTGGAACTCATGACTCTCCTCTCCCACCTCCCTAGCTCTGGGACTACAGACTGTGCACCACCATGCCGGCACTCAGCTATGCGTATGACCTGCCCAGATTCCACAGACTATCCTTTCTGAGGAAAGCAAATCTACCAGCAGGGCGCCTAGCCTCGGTTTCAGGGAGAGGCGGGGGAAGGGGTTTCAGGGGACTGGGGTGCGGCAGGGGAAGGGGTTTCAGGGGACTGGGGTGCGGCAGGGGAAGGGGTTTCAGGGGACTGGGGGGCGGCAGGGGGAGGGGTTTCAGGTGACTGGGGGCAGGGGAAGAGGTTTCAGGGGACTTGGGGCGGCAGGGGGAGGGGTTTCAGGGGCTGGGGGAGGGGAAGGAATTTCAGGGGGCTGGGGGCGGCAGGGGGAGGGGTTTCAGGGGACTGGGGGGCGGCAGGGGAAGGGGTTTCAGGGGACTGGGGGGCGGCAGGGGAAGGCGAAGGCGGTCGGAAGCCCGCGGTCTCTCATCTCAGCAGGCGGTTCAGTCAGCGCCCCCCGCCCCCAGGCCCGCATTTTCCAGGCTCTACTTCCCTCCTGGCGTGGAGGCCTTCAAGACTCAGGTCGGACTTATCGACAGGAGGCAGGGACTGTCTCAAAATGACTACATGCCTCAGGGCCGGGGTGGAAGGCGACCGTCGCCAGGCCAAGTCCAACAGTGACCCACAATTACCACAGAGAGGGCGCCGAGAGGAAGCGCTTTCTCAACGCTTCGAGTTTTCCTCAGATTTTCCCGCGCTTCCTCTTTTCGCCTCTCACCCCCACTCGAACCCGCGGTCTCCCCAAGATTTTCAAGGTGAATCCCTTACGATTCCTACTCGGGTAAGCTTTCCCGTCCGGTCCCGGATTCTAACTCGGGCCCAGAACGCCGAGGCCGACAAGCGGGGCGTCGAATCTCTACGAGTTTGGCGCCGAAGGAGGACCGCTAGGGCACGCCCCCAATATGGGCGGGGCGAAGGCTGTGGGCGGGGCACGGGTGTGGGTGGGGCGGACGTAGCACAACGCGAGGGGCGGGGCGAGGGCCCCAGTGAGTGGGCGGGGTGGGACCGAACCGGACCCTCCGGCCTCTGAGATGAGGGTGGGCGATGGAGGAACACGCGTTCTGAGCAAAGCGGTTTGGGCGTGAGACGAGAACCCCAGAATCCCTTGGGCAAAGGGGGGTGCTGAGTCGAGGAGAGCGCCAAGGCCGCTGACCTGGGCGGGAGATGGCCACCTAGAACTGTTAGGAGGTCCGGCATAGGGGTCCCTTTCCCCTTGCCGAGGCTGCTTTCACTCCAAGCTTTCCATACCTGGCTGCGTACCTCAGACTTCCCATTCCCCTCTCCTCTCCTGACTCAGCATTTGCCGCCCTCTCATCTGGGATGGCGAGTAATTTCCTTCGTCCTAACGTGATTCTAAATAGTCTACAGAAACCCAACACATTTTAGTTCCGTTTTAAATGGAAACCCGGGGCTGGAGAGATGGCTCAGAGGTTAAGAGCACTGACTGCTCTTCCAGAGGTCCTGAGTTCAATTCCCAGCAACCACATGGTGGCTCACAACCATCCATAATGAGATCTGGCGCCCTCTTCTGGTCATACATGCTGTATACAAAATAAATAAATAAATCTTTAAATGGAAATCCCGGGGCCATCCATGATGCCTGCAAGGCCATCTCTCCAGACTGCCTCCTTTTCCCCTAAATGGAAACTGACTGTTGAGAATCATGAAACACTTGAGAGACCATCTGCTGAGGTAGCTTGGAAGTGTCTAGGATGATCTAGCAGTACAGGGTGACCTCTATTTTCTTTCGAACCTTTTTGATGGAATAAATACCAAAACAAATGGCATTTTGAAGGACACGCCCCCGATATGGGCGGGGCGTGGATAGTTTAAAGAGTCAGCAAATGCTGTAGCTTTTCAAAATTCTCTTGTTTTCCAGAATCATTGCCTGTTCGTCTTCTTGAATGGAAATTGTCCATTTGAGAAGGAACCCGATAATGATGGCAGGTTTTCCTTCTGAATCCACTTTAAATGCAGTAACTTTTGAGCAACTTGTTTGAAGACATCAACAGTATACCGGAGAGCTGCAAAGAGGACAGCGAGACGATTTAGGGAAATCTAACATATGTAGTTTGGTGTAGTGACAGCTGGGAGAGAGAAATGTTCATAATATTTGAAGGTTGTGTGCAGTACACTCGAAGAAAGAAACCGAAATGAGCTTGGTAATGACAAATTCATGAAGTGAGGAGAAAGTCTTGTTAGGATAGCATACCGATGGTTCTATGCAACTTCTTAAACGTTTAAAAACAGCCCCAAACAGAGAGTGAAAAAGTGCACCTTCCAGTTAAATCGGGGGGGGGGGGGGAAAGTCTTTCACATTTTATAAAAATTCTGAGTATCGTGAAGGAGCAGTTTCAAGTTGGTAAGGAAATGAGTTAAGCGAATGGTGTTGGAATGACTAGGTAACCATCTGGAAGAAAATAAAATTGGAACCACACTTCACACCTTATACCAAAATAAATTCTAGATGGATCAAACTGAAGACTGTAAGAAAAGCACTAGAGGAAAACATGGGCCATTTATAATTTTATAGGAAAAATGGCTTTTAAATGAATCTAACATTTTACTTCATGGGTATGAGTGTTTTGCCTACATGTATGTACACCACAGGAGTGCCCGATGCCAGAGAAGAAGAGGGTGTTGGATCCCCTGAACTGGTTGTGAGCCAGTGTGTGGGCACTGAGAACCAAATCTAGGTCCTCTGCAAGAACAAGGCATAGCACAAAACTCAGAAGCCATAGCAGACTGATAAGATTTTATTTTATGTGTACGTGTGTGCGCGCCTGCATGTAAGTATGTGTGCACCAGTGTGTGCCAGTGTGTATTAGTGCTGTTGAGGCCAGAAGAGAGCATCAGATCCCCTAGAACTAGAGTTACAGGTAGTTGGGAGGTGCTCTTAAGCACTGAGCCACCTCTCCAGCTCCTGATAAAACTATATTTCATAAGAAAGAAATGGCCAGGTGTGGTGGCACATACCTTTAATCCCAGCACACAGGAGGCAGAAGCTGGTGGATCTCTGTGAGTTCAAAGCCAGCCTGGTCTACAGAGTAAGTTCCAGGACAGCCAGGGCTACACAGAGAAATCCTGTCTCAAAAAACCAAAGGGGGAGAGAGAGAGACAGAGAGGAAGAGGAAGAGGAAGAGGAAGAGGAAGAGGAAGAGGAAGA
>CABHPR010140927.1:17500-33870 GCA_902168415.1 Peromyscus melanophrys | reverse complement strand
GAAGAAGAAGAAGAAGAAGAAGAAGAAGAAGAAGAAGAAGAAGAAGAAGAAGAAGAAGAAGAAGAAGAAGAAATAATGAAATGAGCACAACTGAAATGGAATAGGAGAACACGCAATGGGATTCAGAGCAGGACCTGCGTTTCAAACCATTGCACTGTACTGCCCCTCTGTGGACAATCACCTTATAGCCAAATAGAGGCTCCTGGTTCCAATCAGGGGATCTTCACAGCAGGTGTCTGTGAATGTGTATTCTTGGAGTTTCAAGAGCACAAATTTGAGAAATACTTTGATAAAGAACTAAAGAAAGAAGGTTCATCACACACACCCAACCCCAAATAACTGACCAGGCAGACCTCCCCTTAGACATTTAATGCATTTAGACAGTGGGCATTGATTTCCTATTGTGTGCCAGGCACTGCACTAGATATTCCGTGGTAGAGATTCAAGGACAAGGTGCCAATGCTACTGAGGACCGAGATAAAAGAACGCAGACGTTAAGATGCTACGGTAGGACGTAACCCTCGTCTGCCTATCTCTGTTGCATAATTCTCCATGAATAGTTCCATCTTTCTGCAGAATGTGAACCTTGTGACTGAAAAGCGTTTTTAGAAACCAGAAATTGAGTCACTTTGGAGAGCAATTTGGGAATGTGTCTTCTCTGAGGCCACTTGCTCACACACAGAAAGCCATCAAAAAATCTTCTTTTACTGTTCCAGGACTGAGAAAGCAAAGGCCCTTTCGTTCCCTTCCTAAGAGAGTTCCTTCCTGTCCAGAGGGGAGGAGGGGCAGACACAGCTATGCTATCTGAACTCCAGGTCTCATGCTTTGAGGTTCTTTTAGTGGTAGAAACTATGTACAAGTAGCCTTGCAGTGGTGGCGCATGCCTTTAATCCCAGCACTCAGGAGGCAGAGGCAGGTGGGTCTCTGAGTTCGAGGCCAGCCTGGTCTACAGAGTTCTAGGACAGCCAGGGCTACACAGAGAAACCCTGTCTCAATAAACAAACAAAAAGAAGAAGAAACAACACACAGGTGACCAGTCACCCCTTACTGTCCCCAGTAGGAACTGAGGCATGGTGAGCCAGGGCTGAGATGCTCTAGACCAGTGGTTCTCAACTTCCCTACCCCTGCGACCCTTTAATACATAGTTACTCATGTTGTGACCCCCAAACCATAAAATTTTTCTTTTTTTTTTCTTTTTACAAATTCTACTGGTTCCTTAGGCCCCTCCCATCTTGTGACTCTGCCCTTGGCCCTCTCACTGGTTCCCTTGTGGCCCCTGCCCTCAGCACTTTTTATCAGTTCTCTTCATACAATTATTTTTATTTATACTTCATAATTAATTTTGCTACTGTTACAAACTGCAAATAGTTTTGAAGATAGGATGTTGCCAAAGGGGTCTTGACCCACAGGTTGAGAACCACTGCTCTGTAACATTCTGTTCTAGATACTCATGTGCATGCACACAACACCCCCCCCCACACACACACACAATCAGCCCACATTCCTCCTGGATTAATAATTTGCTTCCCCTAGTGTGTTTTATGTTTTGGTTTGTTTGCTTGTTTTTGAGACAGGGTCTCACTAGGTAGACTGGGCTATCCTAAACTCATGCGGATCTGCCGGCCTCTGCCTCCTGGATGCTGGTATTAAGGGCCTCCACCACCATGCTCACTAGATTGTACATTCTGGAAAGTGGAACTCCTCACACTCTTTCTAAACCATCCTTGGAAGTTCGCTAATACTCCCTAACTCCCCCTTCGGCCTCTGGGTCTGTCTCATTCTCCTGCTTCTCACTGGTGTACAGTACATTTCTCTAGACATCGTTGCAGAGGCTGATGGGAACAGGTTTTCTTCTACCCCTTTATTCACATACTGTCCCTCAAGGCTGACAAGATTTTATTGAAACACTAGAGTATAAAATGTACATATGTTAGACTGTTTATTTAATTAATGTTTAGTTGTGAGTGGCGACCACACCTACAATGTTACCAGCACTTGGGAGGAGTAGGTAGGAAGATTAGGCGTTCAAGAACAGCCTCAGCTGCATAGCCTGGGCTACATGAGACCCGCTTTCAATTCCCCTGCCTTCCCCAATTAACATTATCTTATGACACAGTTCACATTTCCTTTAAACCTCAGTAGTATTTTACTTATAAGTTGGCTACATTATTGTTAACATGCACATGTGTTGGGGGAGGGGATTCAAGCACAAGTAACAGAGCACAAAGAGGACAACTTGTGGGAGTCAGGTCTCTCCTTCCACCATGTGAGTCACGGGGTTGAACCCAGGTCACCAGGCTGGGCAGCATGTACCTTTACCTGCTGAGCCAGCTCACCCGCCTCAAACATTTTCCAAAAACTGAATGCTAGGTATAGTGGTACATGTCTTTAGTCCCAGTACTCAAGCAGGTGGATCTCTTGAGTTTGAGACCAGTCTGGTCTACACAGCAAGCTCCAGGCCAGTCAGAGCTACATAGTGAAACATTGTAATATGCTTTCTTGTTGAGACCATCAGCCCACAAATAACAACATGCAGGCGTATTAACTATAAAAGCTTGGCCATTAGCTTAGGCTTGTCCCACTAGCTCTTATAACTTAAATTAACCCATATGTTTTTATTAATCTATATTCTATTACGTGGCTTTTACCTCTCTTCCATTCTGCATGTCAGACTCCTTCTGCATCTTGATGGCGTCTCTTGCGTGCCTTGATTATCTCTTCTTCCTCTCTCCCCTTGGAAATCTTGCCATCTCTCCTGTCTAGCTATTGGCTATTTAGCTCTTTATTAAACCAACCAGAAGGCATCTTAGGCAGAGACATCTTTATGTAGAGGCCCAGATTACTCAGGGTCAGAGAATCCGAGCTTGCTTTACCCAGCAGGGCTGCATAAGGGGATGATTTGACCACGCGCATGGTTACCAGGTGTTTGGAAGTGTCTACACTTGGCTGTATCTAGCAAGGAGGGGGGTGTCTTTTGCCTCACCCCTTGGCATTGTTATAAAAAGCCCCTTTGAATAAAGTTCTGGGCTGTTGGGTATTGACCCAGGTCCTCCCGAAGCTATCCTGTGTTTCTGTCTTTCCTCTCATCGGCTAGGCTTATCATTCTACCTGATATTTCCTTATCCCTCTCTCCTCACGAGTACCGCGAGTAAAAGTGGAGGCAGGTCCCCCACATCTTTACAGAGTAAACAAATATTCTGCAACAAGACCCTGTCTCAAAAACTTATGTGTATCAGTATCTTTCCTACATGTCTGTGTGTGCACCATGTGTGCCTGGTGCATGAGGAGCCAGAAGAGGGAGGCAGATCCCATAGAATTGGCGTTAAGGATGGTTATAAGTTGTCACGTGGGTACTGGGAACTAAACCTGGGTTCTCTGTAAGAGCAGCAAGTGTTCTCAATGAGACGGCTCAAGATGGCTCTCTATGGCACTACTTAACCCCCAAGTCTCCCAGGATAGCTCTCATTGAGCCAGCTCTCCAGTCCTGTCAGTAAACTTGATGGTGTCATTCCAGGACCTGTTGTCACCAGCAGTGTGTCTTTCTCATTTGGGACATTTATTTATATGTGCCTTATTCTTTTTAAGACATTGGGGGGGGGGGGGGGCTGGGCATAGTAGTATGTGCCTTTAATCCCAGCCCTTGGTATGCAGAGGCAGGCAGATTTCTGAGTTTGAGTTCTGAGTCTGAGAGCAAATTCCAGGACAGCTAGGGCTACACAGAGAAACCCTGTCTGGAAAAACCAAAATTTTTTTTAAAATTAGAGATTATTTTATGTGTATGAGTGTTTTCCCTGTATTTCTGTGTACTACATGTGCACAGAGGCCAGAAGAGGGTGTCAGATCCCCTGGGCTCCAGTTCAGACAGTTATTAGCCACCATGTGGATGTCAGGAATTGAAATCAGGTCCTCTGGAAGAGCAGTCAGTGTTCTTGTTTTATTTTGTTTTTCTAGACAGGGTTTCTCTGTGTAACAGCTCTGGCTGTCCTGGAACTCACTCTGTAGACCAGGTGTTATGATATATTGCACGGGGGACCCTGAGGGTATCCCTCGTGTGCAGGGAAACATGCTGGCATGCTGAGCAGGTGCAGTACTGGGCTGGCGGGTGACCCATGCCATGTGGGCATGGCAGCGGCGGACAGTCAAATCCACAACCTAGATGCTGCATCTGAGAGGAAAAGGCTTATTATAAGAGAGAGACGAAGAGAAAGATAGGAAAGAGGGAAAGAGAGAGGAAGAGAGAGGGGTCGAGGGTGCACACCTTGTGGGAGGAAAAGCAGGAGAGGAAGGGGAGGGGTTTTTCCTTAAAATGAGGTTTTTACGTCAGGACACAGGGCGGCGCCAAGGGGCAGGTCAGAATATTAACACCAGACTGGCCTCGAACTCACAGAGATCCACCTGCCTCTGCCTCCCGAGTGCTGGGGTTAAAGGCGTTAGCCAACACGGCCAGGTGAGTAGTCATTGTTCTTAACCTCTGAGCCATCTCTCCAGCCTATGGACTTTATTCTCAATTTCCGGAGCCTTGAGGAACTTCTCATCCCTCTGTCTGAGCTGTCAGAGCTGGGCACCGTCCTGCCTGTGGCTGCTGAAAGCCGCTCGAGTCTCCTGTGAGAGGAGTAAGACTCTTGACTGCTGAGCCATCTCTCCGGCCCCTTTTCAGTTTTTTCATTTTGATATTTCTGGGTTTTTTTTTTGGGGGGGGGGTGTTTCAAGACAGGGTTTCTCTGTGTAGCCCTGGCTGTCCTGGATCTCGCTCTGTAGCCCAGGCTGGCCTTGAACTCAGAGATCCGCCTGCCTCTGCCTCCTGAGTGCTGGGGTTAAAGGCATTAAAGGCGTGTGCCACCAATGCCTAACTTTTTGTCGTTGCATTTCAAACAGGCTCTTACTAGGTAGCCTGGGCTGGGCTCAGACTTCCAGTTCTCTTGCCTCCCTTTCCTGAGTGCCAGGATTACAGGCTTGCACCACCATGCCCAACTGTATTTTCAAATTACTGCCTGTGGTGGTTTGAGTAGGAATGGTCCCCATAGGCTCCTATATTTGAATGCTTGGTCCTTAGAGAGTGGCACTACTTGACAGGGGCTAGAAGGTGTGGCCTTGTGGGAGGAAGTGTGTCACTGGGTGTGGTTTTGGGATTTCAAATGCTCTAGCTAGTCCCAGCGGCTCTCTCTTCCTGCTGCCTGTGAATCCTGATGTGGAACTCTCAGCTCCTCCTTCAGCACCATGTCTGCCTGTGTGCTGCCTTGTTTCCTGCCATGCTGATAATGGAGTAAGCCTCTGAACTGTAAGTCAGCCCCACTTAAATGCTTTCCTGTATAGGAGTTGCTGTGGTCATGGTGTCTCTTCACAGCAATAGAACAATGACTAAGACACTGCCCCAAACAAGTGGGGACTCTCTTTTTCAGGCTCCCAAAGATAAATACTTCTTAGACGACATGATCCAAACCTATGAAAGAGAACTTTTTATCATTTTCTTACTGTTGTGTGATCTCTCACAGGATGAAGTAGAGAGAACCACGTCCCTCTGCTTTAACTCCACTTTTGAATCAAGCTTCTTGGAGAGTAAGGCACAGGCTGGGGGGAAGCTCAGTGGTAGGGGCTTGACTTAGACTTGAGACCCTGAGACTGATCCCCAGCATCAGCAAACAGGTGAAGAGTAAGGTCTACACAGCCTGCACTGGGCCCTGTACATGCCTGCTGTTTGTACATAGCAGGGGAAGCTCTTAACCTGGGACCTTCTTATTCTCCTTTTGCAGGAATACGTACAGGGACTCTGCGGTTAAGAGTTAAGGGTTTTTCCAGAGGACCTGCGTTCAGTTCCTGGTACCCACACTAAGTGACTCACAACTGTAGGCAGAGTTTCTCTGTGTCTCCGCAGCTGCTTCCAAATAACCATTCAGAGACTTATTATTAATTATAAATGCTCAGCCGATAGCTCAGGCTGGTTTCTAGCTTTTACATTTTAAATTAACCCTTTTTTTTTTTTTTGCGCCTTTCCTGGATCTCGCTCTGTAGACCAGGCTGGCCTCGAACTCACAGAGATCCGCTTGCCTCTGCCTCCCGAGTGCTGGGATTAAAGGTGTGTGCTGCCGCCGCCGCCGCCACCTGGCTGACCAATCAGCTTTTTATTAACAATGAGAGGAACACATTTTCACAGTGTACAGAAGGATTATTCCACAGTACACACTGCCTTAAACTCCAGGGTATCTAATGCCCTCTTCTGGCCTGCACACACACACACACATATAAACAAAAATAAAAACTCAATCTGAAAAATAATAGAAATACAGGGTGGTATGGGAACGCACACGGGGCACCTGATCTCTTCTTGGGGGAGGGGAAACATGACATTTAGGCTGAGCCCGAGTGGTTGGCAGGACAATGGGAGGCCAAACGCTGATGTGGGGCAGTGTATGACGCTACGGTGCAGTAGAAGGGACAGCAGACGGGAAAGCATCTCCTTGGTCTGCAAGCTCCGCCTCCAGACCGTCCTCTGCTCTTGTTCTCCTTCCCTTTATCTTGTGCCCAGTTTCAAACACGTGCTTACTGCTGCAGGGACACATTCCAACACACTCTCTGATGTGTGCCTATGCATCTAAGGGCGGCCTATAGTTTTAATGGGGGGAGGGGCAAAGAAAAAATCTTCCAAGTTTTAGAAACCAAAACCGAAATAAAAACCATTGATCTTTATTGAAAACATTAACAAAACCAAAACAGACATACTCAACAAGCACCCTGCCACTCGGCCACACCCCTAGGGTTATTTTTGCACTTTCCACCTAGCTTTTAAATGGCTGCGCAGAATTCCATGGAATGTCCGTTATCAACAAGTGTCTCCTCTTATCAGAGATAACAAACAAAACATCTCCTGTATGCCTTCTTTTCTGAGTTTTCTTTAGGGTAGATTTCCAGAAGTGTAGCTGGCTTATGGGGCAGGCACAGATAGTTCCAGGGACTTTGAAAAGAATCTTAGGCTCCTGGAAATGTTTGTACCAACTCCCATTACCAGAAAAGAAGTCTTGTTTCACGGTTCTGGGAGGGCCAGTAGCCCCCAGCGGGGATGACACACTTCAGACAAATAACACAAGCTGGTGCAGGGTTGAAAGGAATGCAGACGTCGAGGTGCAGACATATCCCCACTCCTTCAGTTTAACTTCTTCCATGGTCATGCCTCCCACCCTCCACCCCCAAACCATGTAGAGGCAGCTGGGCCCAGTGGCTAAGGCAGGAGCCTCACAAGCTCAAGGGTAGCCCAGAAAACTTAGCAAGACCCTGAAACATGAAGGAGTGGTTTACTGGTAAAGTCCCTGCTTAGCACAGGCAGGGTCCACAGCTAGTACTGCAAACAGAAACATTTAAACCAAAAACATGTAGATAAACTTAAGATATGTGCTAATAGCTAACTTAATATAGATAATAGATGAGCAAGCCCTAAATAATTGTGTGTCACATATATTTTAACATACATGAGTGAATGAATTCTATGGAAATGTTTTAATGTATAGACATATGATATATTCAATATATACATGTAAGTGACACATATGTTTTGGACTTTCTCGTTTGTTCACATTTCCCAAGATGCAAACCTCCTAACCTTCCCACACAGACATCCGAGGCCTACCTGTGACCATGTAAGTGTCAGCACTCATCAGACACTTCTCAGTTTAGCTCTCTGCTGGATACAGAGATAAAGACAGACATCTGCCCTAAAGAAGCAGAGCCCTGCGGGGAACTGGAGACAGATAGTGGTCTGCATAGAGCCATATGAAGATCAGGCGGGCCACTGGGACCCAAGTACAGCTGTCCCTGGGAAGACCTTAATGGTGTAACCCTTGCATTGGGCAGGAAGATGGTTGAGGGCTGGCCTGCCTTACACGGTGGGAGACAGACCCACCCAGGCTTCTTCAGGGAGGGGCAAGTGGTTCTTCTGCAGTGTGAGGCTCAGGAGAGAAAGCAGGTCTCAGGTGCAAAGGGAAGAGGCCATGAGGCCACATGTTTGTGGTGCACACAGTGAGCATGTCAGAAAGCATCGTGTACAGCCCCTGCTGGAGTTGGGCGCTGCTCTAAGTGCTTTTCGTGGAGTAAGACAGACACATTGGGGCAGGATCTGTCGTGACTCTCATCTGCACGCTGCCCCAGACTCACAGCTGGCTCAAGTCTATGTGCTCTGAATCAGTGTGGGAAACCACTGGACACCTGCCTGGTGTGTTCATCCGAGTCCTTTTAGTAAGATGAGAACATTATCTCAAGCCACAGTCCTAGGCTAGAGGCGGGGGCAGCTCAGTGGTAGAACACTTACCTACTACTGGGGCAGGGTGTCCTGGGTTGCTCTCAGTTTTTATTTCTAATTTTATTTCAGTGGGCAGAATTCAGAAATATCTATGTTTATAGTTTATATTTTGTTTGTTTTGAGACACGGTCTAGTAAAGCTCAGGTTGGTCTTGAACTTGGGATGTGGTGGAAGCTGGCTTTGAACTCCTGATCTTCCCTATCCCACCTCCTGGGTGCTGGGATTACAGGCATCTACCATCATGCCCAGCTAACCCATGCATCTGTAAACAACAGCCTGAGGTATAGTTAACAAAGAGCATACATGCCTGTAACGCAAATTGTGGGTGTGTGAGCCTGTGGCCTCTCAGCACTGTCAGGACAGTGGACATGCCCTCTGAGTTTCCCTGGTGCTGTGGAAGTCTCCATCCTCCTTCCCCTGCTCCTTCTAGCCGCCTCTGCTGGTCTTCAGCAGGCTGCTGGAGACATAAACCTCACCTTCAGTTCTCAGTTTGGAGTCAGAACTGTGGGGGGGTGTTTGTTGCTTATTTGTTTGGTGAATCAGAATAATCAAATGTATTTATTTCTATAAGTCTGTGGAATAGTTCACATCATGGACTTTCAGTACACTCTGAGCTCCCTGGAGAGGTTTCAGTACTTGTAGGTATCAGCAAATTGGAAAGCCTATTCCAGATGCTTAAAAGATGCATCCTTATATTTCTGTTGCTCCATAACCACTTCTGGTACCAAAATCTGTATTAGCCAGGGTTCTTCAGAGTAACAGAACTTATAGAATGGATCTCTTTCTTACTAATCCAACAATGGCTAACTATGAATGGGAAGTCCAAGTATCCAGAAGCTCAGTCCCCGAGGCTGGGTGTCTCAGGTGGTTGGTTTTGTTTTTTTGAGACAGGGTATCTCTGAGTAGCCCTGGCTGTCCTGGAACTTGCTCTGTAGACCAGGGTGGCCTCCAATGCAGAGACCCACCTGTCTCTGCCTTCCGAGTGCTGGGATTAAAGGTGTGTGCCACCACTACCTGGCTCAGCTCCCTTCCTGCTTGCCTGTTTTTTGAAACAAGGTCTTGCTATGTGTCATAAGAAAGTGTTGAATTGTGTTGTTATCATTAATAATGAAAGAAGAAATGACATGTCTGAAAGGATGAGGCCAATCACCTTCTCTCAGCCCTAACTTTGGCTCGTGGTGGATGTGACCTTTAATCGTCTTTATCCCATGGACTGGGGCAGACTCAGCATGCTCCGGCTGCAGGGGTGCTCTTGTTTGCCATTGCTGACTCCATTTTCTCTCCCATTCGACAACAGACGCAGGCACCACTCCTGCAGTCCAAGCCCATGCGTGGGCGAGTTCACTCCATGGAAGACGGGGAGAGTCTATAGAGCACGTCCTGTGTGGCTTTGGTAACCTTGGTGACGAGCTCACTGTGGAGGAATGAAAAGACACAGACAAATGACATCTTGAATGGCCAAGATGTCAGCAGGCTAGAATCAAGCACCTGAGGGAAGCAGATCAAAAGGCCAGCAAATGACAGGTGACGTGGGGGGTCTGAATGTTCAGGGAGAAGGGGCTGTATACAACCAAGGAAGAATCTGGGGGTGGACAGCAGTAAATACACAAGGGAAAAAATATCAAGAAGACAAGCAAATTAAAATAGACATCTAGGCTTAGTTCTCAGGATAACCAAAGTGTTCTAGGGAACGACGAATGAACAGAGTCCTGGCTCGTTGATAATAATGTTGAATGAATCACAATCCTATTAGTGACCAATGAAGTGATGAGATCAGCCCACAGGCTTTGGAAAGATGAGGAAGCAGCCCCAGCAGCCTGATGTTAGATATGCCAGGGAGGAAGAAGTGCAACGAGCTGCTGGGAATGGGCAAGGGGCCCAGAGCATCGGTGTCTTCCAGCCAGCTGTGTACAGCATTCGCTGCTTACATTTCAGGAGCCCTTCTCAGGCAGGGCGCAGTGGCACACACTGTAATGCAGCACTCAGGAAGCTGAGGCAGCAGGCTCTCCAGTTTGAGACTACTCTGGGGTACAGTGAGACCCTGTCTGAAACGGTAATGTTAACGACGATGATGACGGTACACTTCTCTTCTACTTTGCTTGTATCGGGCACTGTGTGCTGGGCATTACAAAGAGCTGACCAGTCATTCTGCACATCAACCCTAAGCCATACACACTGTTACCATTCCCATTTTACAGAGGAAGAGGCTGAGACTCAAGATACGAACCACATAGGACCACAGAACCAGGGGGTCCTGAGGGAGCTGATGTTAAAAGCTCAGTGATCGAGACTGCTGTCTCTCTCTATTTAGCCCTTAAAAGATGACTATGTCAAGCCTGGCTGTGGTGGCACACGCCTTTCATCCCAGCATTTGGGAGGCAGAGGCAGGCAGATCTCTGAGTTTGAGGCCAGGCTGGTCTCTACAGCGAGTTCCAGCAGTCAGGGCTACACAGAGAAACTCTGTCTCGAAAAACTAAAGAGACAGAGAGATGACTCTGCCTTGCTTCACCTTACTTCAATTAAAATAACAATTAAATTTTCCTTTTCTTAGGATTTATTTATTTTATGTGTATGAGTGTTTTGTAGGCACATATATAGCCAGAAGAGGGCATTAGATCCCCTGGAACTAGAATTACAGATGGTTGTGAGCTGTCCTTTGGGTTCTGAGAATTTAACCCAGGTGCAGGGCCCAGCAAAAAGGAGTCCTTTTGGGTGGAGCCTGGCAGGACTCCCAGTCAGGCATGCTCCAGGCCTTCCTGACTTTAAGAGGCGCGGTAAGGACCACAGAAGTAACAGCAATGAAAGCCGATGATTGCCTGTGGTTCTCTCTGACATTTCTACAGTTTCCACACCTTGACCTTTTCTGTGGAGTAAACCAAAAGGGAACCACTTGGCTTGGTTAACCCTTACCTGGGGCCCCTAGGGAGCAGTCAGCTGACGCAGGTGTTTATATCATCCTTTTGTGTGTGTGTACATGTGTATGATATTTGTGGGGTCACACATGTTCCATGGCGCATGTGTGTCTACCAGAGGACGACCTTGGGTGTCTTTGTCTTCTACCTTTTGTTGTTGTTTACAAGATTAGTAGCTTACAAGCTTGCAGGCTTCTCCAGTCTCCACTTCCACCTCCCTCTCACTGCAGGAATACTGGGATTATGGTCACATTGGGTCCTAGCCAACAGGTCCTCAAGCCTGTGTGGCAAGGCCTTTATCCAGTGAGCTATCGCCCAGTCAGTGCGTGTGCGTGTGTGTGTGTGTGTGTGTGTGTGTGTGCGTGCGCGCGCGCGCACGCTCGCGCATGCATGCATGCATGCATGCATGCATGCATGCTTGTGATCCTTTAATTTTATTTTTTATTTTTTTGTTTTTTGAGACAGGGTTTCTCTCTGTAGCTTTCCTGGAACTCACTCTGTAGCCCAGGCTGGCCTCAAACTCAGAGATCTGCCTGCCTCTCACCCGAGTGCTGGGATTAAAGGTGTGTGCCACCACTACCTGGCTGCATGTGATCCTTTTAAAATTCTGATTTCTTTTCCATATATTTCACAGCACACATAGTATACATACACACACACACACACACACACACACACACACACACACACACGTTTTTTTGAGACCTCCAGAACTGTAAGCTAAATAAATCTCTTTTTGTCATGAACACTCACCCTTGGATGTTTCATTACGGCAACAAAAAGAACTAATTAACCAGTTAGATACCAAGGTACTTGTTCTTTTAAAATCCTTTTGCCAGGGGCTGGAGAGATGGCTCAGAGGTTAAGAGCACTGACTGCTCTTCCAGAGGTCCTGAGTTCAATTCCTAGCAACCACATGGTGGCTCACAACCATCTGTAATGAGATCTGGTGCCCTCTTCTGGCCTGCGGTCATATATGCTGTATATATAATAAATAAATAAAACTTAAAAAAAAATCGTTTTGCCTCAGCCTCCTAAGTGCTGCAATTATAGCCCCATGCCACCATTTTCTGTGTGTAAATGGTTTCTTAATTAGTAATATGTTATTAAGGACCAGTTTCTGAAACATTTTTCTAAGCCAAGATTGAGACAGTCTGGGGATTCCTGACTGAGAGGTATAGACACGTATCAAGTACAGACAAGGATTTGTGAGATCCTTTACAAGTTCCACAGACATGAACAGGCTATTGGCTTTCTGAAAAGCCAAATCTAATCAGTGATGACCTTGCTGACCATCTTCCAGCGGTCCCCATAACAGAAAACAAAGGGCTTCATAAAATCCTCATTTGTGCAGTCTACAAGCGGCCCCCCCCCCCCCCCCCCCCCGCCATGTCCTGCCCATACCCTGCCCTGCCCTCCCCTCCCATGTGGTGGCTTCTCCCCCCACTCCCCTGGCTTCGGTTCACCCCTGGCTCTGCCCTCCTCCCATGCGGTGCTCCCCACCATCTGAGCTGCTCCTCACCCCTGGCTCTGCTCTCCTAGCTGCTGCCTCTTTCACATCCCCCCTCCTTCTGCCAGGAAACTTTGTCATCTGTGCCAGACTCAGTGACATCACTCCTGGACCCCTGCTCCATCTTCCCAGGGTCCCCGGTACTGCGGGCATTTAATTTGCTGATGTATTTGCTGCCTGGCACCAGCTGCTTGTCAGCTGGGGCTGTGGGTACCTACTCCTGCATCCTCACAGGTGCCCGCGGCAGTAGGCTGTAACCTGTGTTTGTGCTTGGGATACTGTGTCTAGTGCCTACCTCAGGAAAGCTTAACTTTCCTATGAGGTCATGTTTGTGCCGGGCTTATTTTCTTCATGTGGCAATACTTGAAATAGCGAGAAGTAAAATGTCTGAAAAGACGCAGTGGCCCTGTACAAAGCTCCCCAGCCAGGTCTCTCCGGCAAACCCTGAGGGAGCTGGGCTAGAGGGTGGTGCTTCCTAGTTCCTGGTCTTCCCCCTGTTGGCCCACCTTACCTGCTACTGGAAGGAGACCCGATTCTGTAGGGGCTTTTTAGGCCCAGGGAATAGGTGTCCATGGGGCTCCGTAAGGAGAAAGGGGACTGGAAAACTCTCAGTTTCTCTTCTATGTCCCTCTTTTTCTTCCTGTGGGGAAGCAAAATGGATGTCAATAAAACCAGTTCAGAAATTAGGTGTGGTTTCTCCAGAAACAGTTTCTCTGGCACCTTGATACCCACTGGGAGGAAAGTATGAGTTGGCCAGACCAGCAAAGGGACTGGAGGTAGAGGGCGGGCCAACACAAGGCCACTCCCTCTCATTAATCTTTCAGTAGCAATTTGAGGGCCAAGACTGCAATGTCTCTGGAAATGACCCTGATCTTGAGGACGAGCACACAATACAGAGAGGTGACCCTGACCTTGAGGACAAGCACACAACACAGAGTGGTGACCCTGACCTTGAGGACGAGCACACAATACAGCGAGGTAGACTCGAAAGTCTAAGGCATGCTCTGAGCAGACAGTCAGGGAAGACTTCCTGGAGCACGGGGAGCCTGGGCTGGGTTTAGGGTCAGGTGAAGAAACAGGGTAGTCAGGTCTGAGGGAGTTAGGCTGAGGCTATAAAGACTGTTGAGAGATGCTCCCCCATGACCCCTACTGTCCACTGCTCAAGCCAAAACTGCTATAACGTTAAAAGTCAAGGCCTTTTCTCAATTCAGAGAAAAATTTAAATCTGAAGGTTTGGTAAGACAGGCTGCCACTCTGGAGTCTGGGTAAGCGCTTTTTCTTCATCTCTAAATTAGAGACTGCCACTACGGTCACCAACCATCCCATCAGTCACCCTGGCAGTGGAACCAGTTTGGAGATGGAAATAGTCTCAATTTTTAAAATCACATTTCCCAAGCTCCTTTGCAATGATCACCATGTGACTACTATCAGGCCCCTGAAATAAAGTGGTAATATCATGGTATTTTCAGGGAAGGTCCTTTGAAAACACACAAAGTAATGGGAATCTATTGTAAATGAGTGCGACAGACCTTCACAGAGGAGGAAGAAGTTAAAGAACTAGACTGTGGTCACCAATGCTCATCGTTAAAATGACAGGTGTCATTCAAATCATCAAGGTCATCAAATTTCAATGATTTTCAGAAACACTGAATTGTGCACCGAAGTAGTAAGGGAGAAAATGTTATATATATCCTAATTATACTACCAATGGAGAAAACGTTATCTACATCCTAATTATACTACCAATGAGAATACGGGGAAGGTAACTTGGACTTCTGGGAAGAAGGCTAAAAATGAGTAAGATTAGCCTTCTTGGGTTGCTGGCTTGGAAGACAGACTGAATACCCGCAACTCCAGCAGCAACGTGGGACCTTGAGGAACCCTAAGGGACAAGGTGGTGGATCCTGGTCTCCCCAAGGTCCTGGAACCCCCATCAGGCCTAGACTGTCCACCTCCAGGGATTAACGTGTACCACTGTTCTTTATTTTTTCTGTGATGCACATCTAGATATAATCCTAATTTATATAATGATTCAAACTGTCACGAGAATTAAAGGTTTTTATTTCCTAGAGAAATCAAAATAAAGAGGCGGGTGATACAAGACCAAAAGAAAATAAAGAGAACTGAGTTGTTATTTGAATGTAGGGTGCCTGCGTCACCACTTTTTCCATTTCCGGAATGCAGCCAGCCAGGCATCAGCCCATAAAGAAAGGCTCTTCCCTCCCCAGGCACAGGATGGTCCTGAGAAAAGTGGCAGCTGATGCTTGGGGCCTCCCTGTGCGGATGGCTTCCTTCCCTGTCACAAGGAAGGAGCCATAGCCACCAGGGCTGGCTCCCGTGAGCCTCTTGGAACTTTCCCCTGAACTACGAAGTCAGCCCAGGTCACAGGGAATATAGAGACAAAAAAATCAAAGAGTGAAAACCAGCAAACAGAGAAGCCAGAGAAAGACGCCTCAGGGAGATGGAAGCAGTATGAGGTCAGAAGAAAACTAGTAGAGTGTGTGGAGGATGTATGAACAACCTCAGCAAGGGCTGGAAATATTATATCCATAAGAGGATGAGGATGCTATCTCATACTACCTTCTTTTAATCTGTTCCACCACTGGATTCTGCCTTAAAATTATTATTTTGTATTTTATCACATTCTCAATATATAACCATCAGTATGTGGCTTTTTTTCCCCTGAGACAGAGTCTCACTATGTAGCCCTGGCTGTCCTAGAACTTACTCTGTAGACCAGGCTGGCCTCAAACTCAAAGAGATTCACCTGCCTCTGCCTCCCGAGTGCTGGGATTAAAGGTGTGCGCATCTGTTTTTTGTTTGTTTGTCTGTTTTGTTTTGTTTTGTTTTGAACAGTGCAGGAATCACACTGCAGGGAATAAGTTATACAAGGACGGCTCTCCAGGAGTGAGCATGGCCATAGCTTTCCTGGCTCTGGCCCTTTCTGGGGCCATGGGTGAGTGCCACCATGTTACTATTATTTAGACTTCGTAGTTTTATTTTTGTAAAATTGATGTCTTTCAGGATATATTCAAACAAAACTCTCTTTGACGCAGGGATCGCAGCCACCTCCTACTGTAGGGCATCCAAAGGTTCATCTCCAACCAACAGATACATGGAAGCTGCAAACTGCGGGGTTATTTTGTTTGTGATCTAACAAGTAAAGTGTGCCTGAAGGTCAGAGTGCAGAGCTAAGCCACAGAGGCAGACAGATCTCTGTGAATTCAAGGCCACCCTGGGCTACACAAGATTGATCCAGTTTAAAAGAGAAACAGAGCCTGTTGTGGCACACACCTTTAATCCCAGCACTTGGGATCTCACCTTTGCTCCCCTTACTTGGGAGACACACACGCCTTTAATCCCAGCACTAGGAAGGTTTAGACAGGAAGTGATATGGCTGGGCAGAGAAAGGAATGTAAGGCAGGAGGAGACAGGAGCTCAGTCTCTTTCAGGCTGAGGATTCGGTAGAGGTAAGAACTCTAGTGGCTGGCTGCTCTGCTTCTCTGATCTTTCAGCTTTTACCCTGGTATCTGACTCCAGGTTTTTATTATGAGACCAATATTAGGATTCGTGCTACAGTAAACAACTGATCACTGGGGCTGGAGAGATGGGTCAGCAGTTAAGAGCACTGGCTGCATTACAGAGGACCCGGGTTCAGTTC
>CABHPR010140927.1:0-15000 GCA_902168415.1 Peromyscus melanophrys | reverse complement strand
TCTTCGTGACCAGGTGGATGATGTCAGCATAGGTCATGGCAGAGTCAGTGGATTCTGCCGTCAAGGAAAGGCCCACTGTGTTGCCCTCATGCACTGTTAGTGGCCGAGCCTTGTGCACGGGAAGGGGAGGGGAGCGTGGACTGTACATGGACAATGCTTGGTCCTCTAGGGTTCTGGAGGAGGTACCCCAAATCCACACAGTGAGCTTCTGAGACTGGCTAGGGCTGGCCTGGGAATAAAGACAGCTGTCCTCTCTGTGGCCAGGCAGTGCCCACCTTGTCATAAAGCCCCCTTTGGCCCTGTCCACGGTAGGGAGGCAGAAACTACTTCTTTAGACTGTCTGCAGGAGAAAGACGGCCACATCTGCTGCTGGGCAGTGCAGCGCTGTTTCCAGAGGGTTCCCAGCATCACCACAGCACACCAGCTGAACAGTTTGGGCTTGGAGTCTGTCACCACAATGGGGGAGGGATGGGACTGCAACATCCTTCTCCTTGTAGGCCTGATCACTCATCTCCTGTTTTCTGGTTTGGTGTTTGGGCTTTGCTTGGTCTGGTTTTTTAGACAGTCTTATTGTGTAGACCACACTGGCCTGGAGCTCACAGAGATCCACCTGCCTCTGCCTCCCGAGTGCTGGGACTAAAGGTATGTGCATCAAGCCCAGCTGGATTGGGTTTTCTGAAACAGGATCCAGCAACATGGTCTCAAGTTAATAGTCAGCCTCCTGCCTCACCCTCCTGAGTGCTGGCATTATAGGTACACACCGGCACGCTCGGCTTCAATGTCCATTTGAAGTATAACACTGGGGGAACAAAGCATAACACTGAAAAGGCCCCTCTTTCAGTCAGGTGTGGATGCACATCTGTAATCCAGGCACTTGGGAAACGGAATTAGGAGGATCAAGCTCAAGGACACAGGGAGTTCCAGGCCAGCCAGAGCTGCAGGAGACACTGTCTCAAAACACCAAAACAAACTAACACCACCTTTCTCTTCTGCTGTACTCCCACCCTTGGTTAGAATATTGGCTGTGTTTGTGACAAGCTGTGGGACCTTCTCTGTCACCTTCTACATCTCCATTTATCTATTTACCAAAGGGGATAAAAGCCAGGCCTGGTGATTTACACCTGTAATCTCAGCACTCATGAGGCTGAGGCAGGAGGATTGCCCTGAAAGAAGAGTTGATCGTCCTTTAGGGGACAGTGACACAGCAATGTGGTTCTCCCTACAGTGGCAGTCATACACTGTCCGGTCACAACACCATAGCTCGGCAGGACAGCTTCACTTTGGGAGCTCGGAGGGCTGCTAAGGTTGGTACATCCCAGCCAGGTGCCGCCTCTGAGCGACAGGGACCTAAAGAATGCGGTGATGCCGGGACATTGTGGACCAAGCTGCCTAGTGGCAGTTGTCATTATCCTTCAGAAATCTGTGACATGAAGCTCTAAGAGCAGGAGAAGAAAAGGCCTCCTGGTGCCCTCCTGCCCATGAGCCAGCAAAGGCAGTGGAGTACCACGCATGTGCTGAGTACCCTCTACTGCTCTGGGAATCAGTTGCAAAAGCGCTCCTGAAGCTGGGTGTGGTGACACAAATCTTAAATCCCAGCACTCAGGAGGCAGAGGCAGGCAGATCGCTGTGAGTTCGAGACCAGCCTGAGCTACATACACAGTGAGTTCCAGGCCAGCCAGGGCTACACAAACAGACTGTGTCTCAGAAAACAAACAAACAGCACCCTGAGGCAGAAACCCTTATTTTGATTTTACAGATGGAAGAAGTGATGCCTACAGAGAAACTAGAATGTTTCCAAAGTCACTTGACTGGCTAGTGTCGCGTTAGCTCCAGAGTCTGGAGCTATTTGGACAAACAGAGCAAACTGACCCCAGTAGAACCCCTGTTCCAGCCCCAAGGCATGTTGCTAAGGCTCAGGATACCAACACATGCTGCACCTGTTTCCCAAGAGCTGAGCTTTTTACCAACTCCAAATGGAGCTGGGGCAGAGGAGGTTAGATGAAATTCTCACATGGACACCAAAACTGATGGTCCATACACTCTGGGGCCAGTGAGCATCAGGGAGGCTATGGTACCTAAGTTCACGCTGAAAGATGAGAAAAGGTGGCTCTGTACATGGGGAATTCGACATGCTCAGGGTCTACTGGCCAGTACCCAAGGCCTAGACTTGAGGCTCACCTTAGCACACGAGCAAGACTGTACCCCTGAGGTGCATACCATGGCTGCTCCTACCAAGTACCCACTGTGTGTCAGGCTATGCACTAAAGCTTGGATGATTCCCCTCCAGCCCAGCTTCTGCAAAGAGGTGGCCGCAGCCTGGTGACAAGGATATGGGACGACTTTGGTCTTTTCTCTCCGGCTGATCAGCAAATCCTGGCCTTTAAGCGGCAGCTTAGAGTAGTTGAGGAAGTAGTACATAATTAGCGGGCTCTTCCCATAAAGGTTGAATTGGTTTACAGTCAACTTGGGGCTTTTGCAGGCAGGGTGGGACTAAGTGGGGAGAGAAAGAATAAGAAAAGATGTTGTCATGTGAGATGATGAATGTCATCAACTTGACCGGAATTAGACCCACTCAAGGAATAAGTCTCCAAACATACATGAGGGATGATTTAGCTTCTGGGCACATCTATGAGGATATATATATATATCCTTAACCTTGATTGATTAAAGATCTATCTTCACTGTGGGTGGGGCCATTCCTGTGTAGGGATCCTAGACTGTCTGGCTTGGAGACCACGAGGTCAGAACCAGCATTTATGGCTCTCTGCTTCCTGAGTGCAGACACAATGTGACCACCTGCCTCAAGCTCCTGCTGCTGGCACTTCCCCACCTTGATGGTCTGTTACCATGAGCCCAAACCAAGTCTCCCTCCCTTAGGTTTTTCCTCTCAGGTTATCTTATCATAGCAGTAGGAAAGGTAAGTGACACTCCATGTTTCCAGCACCTATGCCTCTGACCCAGGAACTCCAGCTCTGCGATGCCTCCTCGGGGAATGGCCAAAACAAAGAAAAAGTGCTACATGTAGGCCACTGCAGTAACAAATAGCTGCTTCCCCTTGTCAAAATGGCAAGAAATAATTGGACAATGCACAACACAGGCCTAGGGGCAAGTGAATTCCAATTTGTACTATTTTCTTGTGGAACAATCTAAAATGTATTCTGCTCTAGTAATTCCATTTTAGTAAGTTTTTTCTCCATGTACACTTGTGCATGTGTAAACCAATACACACACACACACACACACACACACACACACACACACACACACAATTTAACAAAAACTTTAAAGACTGTTTGAATTTTTCACCAAGGGCAAAGATTATCATTTTTTTTTTTCCCCCCAGAGCTGACAAGCGAACCCAGGGCCTTGTGCTTGCTAGGCAAGCACTCTACCACTGAGCTAAATCCCCAACCCCAAGATTATCATTCTAATTAGTAAGTAGGCTGTTAGAAAAAGGAGCTGAGTGTGGTGGTGTGTGGTGATATTTTGTCCCCCAATATATTGTGCACCTAATAAACTGGGGTCAGAGAACAGAACAGCCACTAGATAGACACAGAGGCCAGAAAATGGTGGCACACACGCCTTTAATCCTAGTCTTCTGGAGGCAGAGATCCATCCGATCTCTGTGAGTTCAAAGCCACACTGGAAACAACCAGGCATGGTGACATACACCTTTAATCCCAGCACTTGAGATCTCATGTCTTGCTTGGGAAAGACACACGCCTTTAATCCCAGGAAGGGATGGCAGGAAGCAGAAAGGTATATAGGGCATGAGGACCAGGAACTAGAGGCTTTTAAGCTTTTAGGCTTTTAGCAGCAGTTCAGCTGAGATCCATTCAGATGAGGACACAGAGGCTTCCAGTCTGAGGAAACAAGATCAGCTGAGGAATTGGCAAGGTGAGATTGGATGTGGCTTGTTCTGTTTCTCTGATCTTTCAGCGTTCACCCTAATACCTGGCTCTGGGTTTGTTTTTATTAATAAGATCGTTTAAGTTTCTTGTTATAGTGGTGTACAGTCAGCAGTTGGGAGGCTAAGGCAAGGGGATCTGCAGTTCAAGGTCAGGCTGGAAAACAGTGAGACCTTGTTGTAGCATGAATCTTAAAGAGTCTTATTAACAAAAACAAACCCAGAGGCAGGTATTGGGGTGAACACTGAATGATCAGAGAGACAGAACCAGCCACAGCTACCTCACCTCGCCGGATCCTCAGCTGGTCTTGTTTCCTCAGATTGGAGGCCTCTGAGTCCTCATCCAGAATGGGTCTCAGCTGAACTGCTGCTAGAAGCCTGAAAGCTTAACTAGCAAAATGCTTAACCAGCCAAATGCCTCTAGTTTCTGGTCCTCACACCTTATATACCTTTCTGCTTTCTACCACCACTCCCTGGGATTAAAGGCCTGAGTCACCATGCTTGGCTGTATCCCTGAACAGATGGATTTCTGCCTCTAGAATGCTAGGATTAAAGGTGTGTGCTACCACTGCCTAACTTTTATGTTTAATATTGTGGCTGTTCTGTCTCTGACCCCAGATAAGTTTATTAGGGTGCACAATATTTTGGGGAACACAATACCACCACACCTTGTATTAATTGAAAAAAAAGACAGAAAAAAAAAAAACAAACAGGTGGTGGTGGTGCCCACCTTTAATCCCAGTACTTGGGAGGCAGAGGTAGGCAAATCTCTGAGTTCGAGGTCAGCCTGGTCTACAAAGTAAGTTTCAGGACAGCCAGGGCTACACATAGAAACCCTGTGTGGAAAAACCAAAACCCAAACCAAACCAAACAAACAAACAAAAGGCAGATGGTAGTGGTGTTGGATGGCAGCAGATTCTACCAATTTTTGCCTTCTTTTGGCAACCCAGCTCTCTTCATAGCAGGCAAGTGTTCCACCATGTCACATCCTGGTCTGGAAATGCTCTATTTCTTTCTCCTTTCCTTTTTTTTTTTTTTTTTTGGTTTTTTTGAAACAGGATTTCTCTGTATAACAGCCATAACTGTCCTGGAACTCGCTCTGCAGACCAGGCTGGCCTCGAACTCACAGAGATCTGCCGGCCTCTGCCTCCCGAATGCTGGGATCAAAGGTGTGCACCACCACAACCAGCCGCTGTATTTCTTAAAGTGATGAGATCACATGCCTCTTTGGCCACAGCTACCCATCAAGAGCTTTCGGCTGAGCCAGCTGGTCTCTGCACTTCTTCCCGTCGCTCCTGCAGGTTCTCAGATGTCCCGTTTGTCATCACCGTTAAAATCTGTCACTATCCAGTCTAACTCCTCCTACCCAGACAATCTACAGATTAGGTCATGATTGCTCCACTCCTTCCTTCTGTCTGTAGAGCAGATCCAGCAGCTCTTAGCACCAGGGACCAAAGATGGCTGGAACTGGTTTTCTATTTTCCAGACAAAGGCCATTGGCTTTAGGTTTGCACAGATGGTAAAGGGCAGCACAGAGATCTGAACCCACTGAGAAGGTGTATCTATTTCTACAACAGAAAAGGAAGCAGGCTCACACAGCTCTCTTCCTGTTACACATGGTGGTCTGAGTTTTAAGTAGAAAAAAAAATTATTTACACCTTCAGAGAATAAGGTCTGACTTTAGCCAAGGATAGCCTAGAACTTGCTATGTAGCTCAGGCTGGCTAGAATGCTTAGCAATCCTCCCACATCAGCATCCTAAGTGCTGATATTACAGGTGTGAGCTACCACACCTGGCTCCAGCAGGGAATTTAAATACAGACAAAACACTGGACAGTGAGTGTCTTCTTAACCCAGGAATCATCCTTAGGAGATCTGCTGGCATCATCTGGGCTGTAATCAGAAACACCCCAGCTCTTACCTGACACCTGCGTAAGATGAAGACGCTCTGGCCACGTTTCCTTTAAATCACCTCTGCTCTGAAGTCAGGAACACTGATCAGTTAAAAATGTTTGCTGCTCTTCCAGAGGATACAAATTTGGTTGCCAGTGATCATGTCAGATGATTCACAACAACCTATAACTCCAGCTCCAGGGGATCAGACACCCTCTTCTGGCCTCTGAGGACACCTGCACTCACATGCACACACACTCACATACAGGCACACACACACACACACACACACACACTCAAAATAAAAACAATGAAATAGTTCTTAAATTTCCAATATTATGCTCACCTTTTTCAGTAACAAACTCATGCATGCTCTGGCTTCTGATATCCTCTTGACTTGTTGTGTGGCTTTCCTGGAGACCAGGGTTGCTACAGGATGATCTGTCAATGTGATATAGCAAAAAAGTGATCATGGGTACTTGCCCAGGGAAAAGGAAGAGTTTGGGGTGGGTCTCAGCTTCCTGCTAGAGTGAAAATGCCCTAGTGTGTTGGTATTGGTGCAAGATGTCAGTCCTCTGGAGTCATCTGGCTCTGCTTGCTTTATAGCCAGGCAAACAGCTATAAGCCATGTTGGCCCATCTATCTGTCCATCCTTTGTTTTATGCCACAAATAATTACTGAACATCTATTCCATACCAGGTTCATGTTGGAGCTACAATTAAATTATCTTCAAGGGCCTCCTAGTTTACTGAGAAAAGAAAGAACACATAAATAATAAGTGTCACACTAACCCAGGAACAGCCTGGTCACAGAATAGGGAAAGACCCAAAGCTTTTTTTTTTCCCCCCCTGAGACAGGGTTTCTCTGTGTAGCTTTGGAGCCTGTCCTGGAACTCACTGTGTAGACCAGGCTGGCCTTGAACTCACAGAGATCCACCTGCCTCTGCCTCCAGAGTGCTGGGATTCCTTATAAAAAGCTGAACGGCCAGTAGGTAGGCAGGAGAGAGATAGGCGGGGCTGGCGGGCACAGAGAATAAATAGGAGGAGACAGGGTTTCTCTGTGTAGCCTTAGCTGTTCTGGAACTCAATCTGTAGACCAGGTTGGCCTGGAACTCAGAGATCCGCCTGCCTCTGCCTCCCAAGTGCTGGGATTAAAGGCGTGTGTCACCACTGCCCGGCTTCTTCTCCCTTCTCATGTCCCTATAATTTGTCACCACCGCCCAGTGACCCAAAGCTTTTTAAAATGCCATGCAGCAACAGAATGGGTGTTGTAGCTACAGGACAAAAAAGTAATCCAGCTTCTGCACAGAACTGTGCTTTCCTGTAGGAGGTCAGCAGAGAATGCTTGAAGACGAGCAAAAACGTAACAGGTCACCTGAAAACAGACCACTAGCATGGCTGCAGCGCTCTCCATGGGAACACTGGAAGGCAGGGAACAGTGGAAGCAAATCACCAACACACCAAGAGAAACAGCACCATTAGTCTAGGGTGGGGTTGTAGCTCAGTGGTAGAGCGCTTGACTAACATGCACGAGATCATGGGTTCAGTCCCCAGCAGCAGGAAGGAAGAAAAACGTCTTAGGCTAGAGAGATGGTTCATAGGTTAAGAACACATGTTGCTCTTCCAGAGGACCAGAGTTCAGTTCCCAGCATCCACATCAGGAAGCTCACAATGGCATTTAACTCCAGCTCCAGGGGATCTGATGGCCTCTTCTGGCTTCCAAGGGTATCCAAAACCTGTGGCATACACTTACAAAAATATACACATATGTACATAATATTGAATAAATATAAAAATAAATCCAGAACTGTAGAGAAGACTCAGCAGTTAAGAGCACTCACTGCCCTTGCAGAGGAACAGGGTTTGGTTCTGAGCACCCACATGGCAGCTCACGGCTGTCTATAGTTCTAGTTCTAGGGGACCCAATATCCTCTTTTGGCTTGTCTAGGTTCCAGGCACCCACATGGTGCACATGCACACATGCAGGCAAAACACCCTCACACATAAAATAATAAGTAAAATCTAAAAAAATATTTCAAAGTTGTAAATTGAAGTAGGGTAAGACAAATTATGGGGACATGAGAAGGGAGAGGAAGCCGGGCAGTGGTGGCACATGCCTTTAATCCCAGCACTTGGGAGACAGAGGCAGATGGATCTCTGTGAGTTCAAGTCCTGCCTCGGCTACAGAGTGAGTTCCAGAAAAGCTAAGGCTGCACAGAGAAACCCTGTCTCAAAAACCTGGGGTGGGAGGGGGAGTCCAATTACTCTAGAGTCTGATTAACATTTTGCCAGCTAAGAAGCAAGAAATCCAGCACAATCAACCACATCTGTGGGAAAGGCTGATAACAGTACCCCTTTCATATGCAGGCACTTTATGTTAAAACAGCAGTTAAGGCCTGAATGTATGTGACCCTGGATAGGGCCTCATTCCTAATAAAGAGCTGAACGGCCAATAGCTAGGCAGGAGAGGGACAGGTGGGGCTGGTGGGCAGAAAGAATAAACAGGAGGACTCTAGGCTCAAGAAGAAGAGAAGGGAGAAGAGAACGAGGGAGAAAGAGAGGGGCACACGGTGGGGGGTTGGGGGGCTGAAGCCAGAGCCACTAGCCAGCAGGACATGAGGAGCAGTGAAAGTGAGATACACAGAGGGAAGACAGGGAAAAAGCCCAAAGCCAAAAAGAAGTAGAAGAAAAACAGGTTAAGTTATAAGAGCTAGCAAGAAACGTGCCTAAGCAAGGCTGAGCATTCAAAACTAATCACAAGTCTCCACGTCATGATTTGGGAGCTGGTTGGTGGCCTGAAGGAAAAAGCCTGGTCCAGCACCTCACTTGGAGAAGCCCACACGCATGCTCTCAGGTGTACTTCATTTTCCTCTGCGTCCCTTTCTCCTGATCCTTGCACTTAGAGCCTGTTAAAATATCTGCAGTGGCTGGAGAGATGGCTCCATGGTGAAGAGTGTTGGCTGCTCTTCCAGAGGACCTGAGTTTGGTTCCTAGCACCTTTCTACAGTGGCTCACAACTGCCTGGAACTCCAGCTCCAGGGATCTGATGCTCTCTTCTGGGCCTCTGAGGGCATCTGCACATATGTGGTATACACACACACGTAAATAAAAATAAAATAATCATATATATATTTGTGTGTGTGTGTGAGAGAGAGAGAGAGAGAGTGTGTGTGTGTGTATGTGTCTTTCTCTACCTCTGCCTTGCTATACTGATGGGTCCTGGAATTCTTTTCAGCACTGAAGCCATGAATACTAGTTTGGACTGAATAAAGGTCCCCAGAACTCTAGGGGAACTCCTCAGGCTGCTAAGGATGGCAGTGTGGAGCTGCAGCCTGTGAAGTTGACATCATGAACAGGGTCAAGAGCCCTGGCACTCTTGAAACTTGAGGGCTCTTTGTCGTAGAATATTATTTTAAGATGTGTTACTTTTGTTTATGTTGCATTTGTTTAACTCTGTGAAGCTGTGTTACTGTGCCTGTCTAAAACACCTGATAGTCTCATAAAGAGCTGAATGGCCAATGGCAAGGCAGGAGAAAGGATAGGCGGGGCTAGCAGGCAGAGAGAATACATAGAAGGAGAAATCTGTGAGGAGAGAAGAAGTAGCCAGAGAAGGGGGAGGACTCCAGGGGCCAGTCAGCCAGCCACCCAGCCAGCCACGGAGTAAGAGTGAAAGTAAGATTACAGAAGTAAGAAAGGTAAAAGTCTAGAGGTGAAAGACAGACAGGATAATTTAAAGTTAAGAAAAGCTGGCAAGAAACAAGCCAAGTTAATACCAGGCATTCATAATTAAGGAATAAGCCTCCGAGCGTGATTTACTTGGGAGCTGGGGGGCAGGCCCCTCAAAAGAGCCCAAAACAACTAACAACAGCTCTTTGTCAGGAGAATGTCTTGTGCACTGAGGTGCTTATATTGACTGAAACAAAAATGCACCCTCTCCTAGCCATTTCTTGGTGCCAAGGCCCAGGTCAAACCCAAAGGCATAGCTAAGTATGTTCAGATGGACCCATGCAATGTAGGGGTAATAACTGAGAAGCAAGCCAGCCTTGCCCTCCACAGCAGCCTGCTTACCTTTCATGTGGTAGCATCGTGAGCTTTCCTCTGAGGTCAGCTTCCTTGGAAAGCCTCTCTCGTGGGTTGTAGAGAAACTAGAAGACTGCTTCAGTGATGTGGGATGTCCTTCTGCACGCTGCAAATATGTGTTGCTTTTATTGGTTGATGAATAAGGCTGCTTTGGCCTATGGCAGGGCAGAATATAGCTAGGTGGGAAAGCCAAACTGAATACAGAGAGAAAGAAGGGCAGAGTCGAGAGAGACATGGAGGGCCACAGGGGAGCAAGATGTAATAGAACACAGGTAAAGTCATCAGACATGTGGCGATACCAGTTTGTAATTAATATAAGCCCCTGTGTGTTTATTTGGGACTGAGCAGCTGTGGAACACAGGACAACTTCCAGCTACACTTCAGGGGAGCATTTTTTTTTTAAAAGAATAAAGTTAGTAAAACTGGTATGAGAGAGATACTCGCACCCTAGCTGTACCTCATCATTCTCAGTAAAGGAACATGTGTGAGAAGAGCTTTTTGGCCCAGCCTGACAATTTCAAGACCATGGCAGAGAGAAGGGGGTCAGAGGGGAAAACACAAAGGGATGATGTAGAGTGGGGGCCAGGCAGCAGTGGGTTGTCACTCAGCAGCTAGGGATCTGGAGCAGTCACTGAATATCTTTGCTCCCTGGGCTTCCTTAAAGAGGAACTGCCACAACTTGCAATGTGCACTGTGGCTCCTGGAAATGGCTCCAAACCCACTGCCATCATTTCTAAGTCTGGCAGTGCCCGGCCTTCATTAACGTTTCTTTAAGCAACTGCTGTGGTATCCTGTGCTTGCCAATCACTGAAACCTAGTCCCTGTCTTGAGGCACCCCAGATTAGCAGGACGCTTTCATAACAGTGGCTCAAGCTAGGACCTGCTCTCCCATAGAAACCACGCTAAGTCAGGACTCTTGACTTTTCCCATCTTTGGGTTTCACTCTAAGGACACTGTCCCAGGGACCAAGATGGCAGCCAGAGCTCAGGTCACCACATTTACACTCCAGGAGGCTGACTAGGAAGGATCCATACAAGCCTTTCAAAGGAAGGAAGGATCCCATAAACTGACACATAGTCCATCCACATATCTCACTGACTCCACCGACCAGTCACACAGCTATGCATAGATATGGCAGAGTCAAGGAAATATCTTCATTGTGGTCATGTACTTGTACAACAACAACAAAAAATCCTAAGTGTGACAACAAATGATGGAGAGGATTTGAGGGCGAGGAGCCCTGAGTCGCTGCTGATGTGGGGTACAAATTAATACAACTTTTATGAAAATCAGTTTCGAGGTTTTTCAAAAAATGACAACTAAAACTACCATATGACCCTCACTCCTGGGCAGACATTCGAGCACAGATATCCTCACACCTACCACCCAAACATGTTTACAGCTCCTCTGTTCACTTCAGCGGGCAGATGGAAGCTGCCCCGCTGTCTATCAACACATGAACAGATCATGAGAATCTAGTCCATCTTACATTTCTGGGAACTGGCCAGTCCATGTCCTCAGCTTTCACTCCTGCCTCAACTTCCCTCACCTATGAAGCTCTGTATCACCCACCGCCTCTCTGCTCCCTGAGTAGCTCTATCTCTCTCCCTCCCTCCCTCTCTTCCTTCTGTCTCAGGGCCTTTGCACCAGCTGTCCCTGCTTCCTAGAAGGTTCCCCATTCATTCTCCCAATAGCTCCTCGGGTTCTGAGCTCACAAGGCACTTTCTGGGAGTACCATTTGTCATATGCACACTCTTCCCTCCACATCCCAGGGTAAAAGCCTCACATTGCTCTCCTCCTTCAACCCTTCCCATGCACCACACCTGCCTGAGACAAGACAGAAAAAGCCACGAGAGGAACTGGTATTATGGACTCGTGTCCAGGAGGGCTGCTGATAGGAGCCGACTGCTTCCTGAAGGACACAGAGAATACCCAGGACAGCCAAGCCCCAAGAACACTCTTTATGAGACAGAACCTCTCAGTGGCCTGGAACTCCATGATTAGACTAACTGGCCAACAATCGCTGGCCAGGGATCTGCCCGCCTCTGCCTCCCCAGCAGTCAGATGACAGGCACTCACCACCATACCCAGCCTTTTTTACATTGGTTCTGGGGACTGAACTCAGGTCTTCATGCTTTTATCAACAGAGCTTTCTTCCAACTCAAATTCCTCCTTATAGAGGCTGCTGTCCACCACCTTCTTTAAAACCCACTGAAGGAATGGAAGACTTGACCGAGTCTTTTGACAGGTTTCTGGGAGCTCTGCTTTATAGCTGAGTCATAGAAGAATCGGGTCTATTACAGGTCCTCAATGCGTGAGCAAGACAAGGGCAGGTGGCAGGTTGGTCTTGGAGAAACCACGGTTTGGTGTCCTGAATTCTGGACTCTTGGATAGTCTGCAGCCTCTGAAATGCATGTTTTGAATGCAGCCAGCTGCATTCACTGAGCAGATGGAGGACTGTCTGCTCATGGTTAGAGGCTCTATCACCAGCGCATCCAAATACCCCTTCAGTCCTGGTTTGCCATTCAAATTTCAGCTGCTTTCAAGATTCCAGTTTTTGATTATTCTATTTCCAGGACAGAAGATGGGATCTCTCAGCTGGGTTCTTGCAATAAATGTCAGAAGGCTTTCTGTGTTTCGGTACAAAGGAACCTGTTTGTTTTGGGCACTGTGGCTGGCAGTGCCCAAATACTAATATTTTGATGCTGATCTCTGAGGGACAGTTGGCCTCAGCAATGCCCATTCTGTCTGTGTTTGGGGCAGGAGTGATATTTATAGAGCTCCATCTCATGCTAGGCCCAGGGCCTAGAGCTTACAAAGGAAGTCCTGATACCCTATGGAGTGCCTTCTTGGTGGCAGGCCTACCTCTGAACATGAAGGAGTTCAGACAGAGACAGGAGACAGCCCCTCCCTCATAGAGTTTACATACTAGCCGAGGGAGAACTCCAACCAACAAAAAACCCTCAGTGAGAATGGGAGACCATTACAAGAGGCACAGGGCATGGAGGTGGGTTGCATCATCTCTGTGCTGAGGCCCAGCCTCTTCATACTGAGTGCTCCAAGATAAACACATGGCATCTAAGATGGCATCAGGCTTCATGTGGTGTCAGATCGGTCATCAGAAAAAGGCATGTTGACCTAGAGCTTCAAGATCAGTGTGGACATGACCATGGTCAGCATGAATGCTCAGAAAGAAAAGGGATGGGGCTTTCTTCATTAGGAGCATCCTCTAGATGGGGCCAGGAAACGCAGCTCTGAGCATGAGGGGAGTCACTGTACGCTGCGGCTGTAGTACAGTAGTAGAATGTTTGCCCTCTCGGGAGGGGATGGGGGACATGGGGAGAAAAAGAGGGTGAGAGGAGATACAGAGACAGAAGGACTGAGCCCCAGATGTGAGCCTGGAGCCACAAGCCTGCCTATCTGAGGCTCAGCCTGGACTCAAAGCCTGGGTCTGCTCCTCTCACGTTCCTGGGGTTGTCCCCCATGCTCCTTTCATGTAGGGATAGTCGGGGGCCTAACAAGCCCCTCTCTGAGAAAGTGGGGTAGCACAGGACAGGGAGATCCAGGACAGGCACCAAAACTACACAGAGAAACCCTGTCTCGAAAAACAAAAAACAAAAAACAAAACAAACAAACAAAACAAAAAAACAAGAACAGGACAGGGATGTGCCTTCCACAGAAGGCCACAGGTGCCCCAGGAAACCCGGGGCTGTAGCAGCTTCAGGGCCTTGTGAAGTTCAGGGTCCAGGTCTGTGCTCCCCACTTACCAGGAAGGTATGGAATTTCTTTTTGTAGTGGTCCGTCTTTGGGAAGGAGGTTCTCATACAAGTGAAGAGGGTGAACTCTCTTCCTAGGAGAGAGGAAAGCTGCTCTGTAGTGTCTGGCCACTGCATGTGAGATCGTAGGAGCCCTAGACCATCCTCCTGGAAGCACTGACAAGAGCAGAGGTGGCCCCGGGCAAGCATGGGCCTCTGCTCAACAGGCAGAGCTGACGGGCTAGCACAGACTAATGTCTACACGGCCACACGTACGGGCGCAGTGCATAGGACCACAGAACAAGCCACAGTGGCTTCACAGAAAACTAACAACCTGGACTCCTACAAGACCGAGCCAAGTGCCAGGTAAAACGTTCCTTGGTTTGTTTTTCAGACAGCATTTCTCTGTGTAGTCCTGACTTCCCTGCTGGAGACAGGGTCTCTCCACTCTGTAACTCTGGCTATAGACCAGGCTGGCCTCGAACTCACAGAGATCCGCCTGCCTCTGCCTTCCGAGTGCTGGGATTAAAGGCGTGTGCCATCACCGCCCGGCCTCCTGACTCCTAAACGTGTTTTGTTTGTTTGCTTTTGAAACAGGGTCTTACTATCTAGCCCTGGCTGGTCTTGAACTCTCAAAACCAGGTTGGTCTCTAATTAGCAGTCCTCTCGCCTCAGCTTCCCAAGGGCTGGGATTAGAAGTGTGTGCACCTGGCCTGGCTGGGTTAAAAGTCTGGAAAGGAAAATCCAGGGCTACAGAGATGACTTGGCGGTAAAGCACACTCTGCTCTTACAGGGGACCTGGCGCCATTGTCAGCATCCCCAGAGCGGCCACAAACATGCAACTCCACTGGGAATCCAACGCCCTCTTCTGACCTCCGTGGGCACCAAGCACACACATGGGGCACACAGACATACACGCAGGCAAAACGCTCATACACATAAGATAAATCTTAAGAAAATAGAAAAAAATTTAAAACAACAACAAAAGTAAAAGAAAACGCTGGGGCGTTGCAGTGTTAGAGTTCAGGATTAGCATGTGCTAAGGCTCTGGGTTCGAGCCCTGAAACCACCAAAAAATAAGAAAAACTATCAATATGATAATATAGTAAATTGTTAAACTTTCGATGCATCAAAACAAAAAATATTGAGCATAGCTAATCCTTAGAGGCAAGGATAAAGACAATTTAAGGACTGATTTTGCTGGGCTGTGATGGCGCACACCTTTAATCCCAGCATGTGGGAGGCAGAGACAGGCGGATCTCTGTGAGTTCGAGGCCAGCCTGGTCTCCAAAGTGAGTTTCAGGAAAGGTGCAAAGCTACACAGAGAAACCCTGTCTCGAAAAACAAAAAAAACAAAAAAAAACAAA
>CABHPR010140926.1:35225-45343 GCA_902168415.1 Peromyscus melanophrys | reverse complement strand
ACACACACACACACACACACACACACACACACACACACACACTGAGAAAGAGAGAGAGACAGAGAGAGAGACAGAGAGAGAGAGAGACAGAGAGAGAGACAGAGAGAGAGAGAGAATGAGAGATTGCAATGCATTAAAACAAACAAAAGTTATAAAAGAGAAACACTTTCCAATACTCTTCTGTGCCATGATTTTCAGCATAGGAAAAGATTATTAACACAACGCCATCACCCTGTGCCACTTCTGGACTCAGGCCTTGCAAACACTGCCCACAGTTCCCCAGCCGCTCTTCCTCGGCATTGATGCCATGGAGATCAGCTTTGTGTGCTAGATGTATCACTGCAAAGTTGTGGAGCCCTTTCTAGCTCGGATCCCTGAGTGAACCCATGAAACAAGAGTTCCCTGGAAGTTCTCTAGGCAGGTAGCTAAAGCAGAAAGCACAGCTAGAGAGACTGGCAGGAGAAGAGACTGTGACCTGGGGCCCGGGCTTCTTACTGAGGCTCTGGTAGGGCTCATAAAATGGAATGAAGTCAGGTATGTAGGATAGAGGGAATTCTGAACTTGGCCGTTTTCCAGTGTAGCTTGTAGGCATGTTGAAGCATTGGAAGTTTCTTTGTAGGGAAAGAATACCTTTTTGTCTCTTTCTGAAACTGAGATAAAGGAGGACAAAGAGGTTTAGACATAGCAGTTTGGGGGAGGGTGGTAACTCTTTCAAAGTGTTCTTTCCAATTATTTCCCTGAAAGGAGGAGCCAGGGAAAATCTAACATTTTGAAGTCAATTCTAAATTTTACTGGCTTCTTTATATACACAGGATTCACACACACACACACACACACACACACACACACACACACACACACACACACACCAGACAAACAAAAAGAAAAGAAAAGAAGAGAACTATTCTCCTATATTGTTTTGTTCGGTGACTTTCAGTTTGGGAAATAACTACCTGAGACATGTTCTTCCAGCTGCTGCAGGGAATGCTTTCATAGCTCTGTTCTTGAATACACTTGATCTTGAAGTCCACGTGCAGCCTTTCCTCAGATGCAGCGTGGCCGTGATTCTCTCTGTTAGCTTGGCCACTGACAAGTGTGTGCTAGATTTCTTTTAGTTTCCTCCATCCACAAAGAAAATGCTGGGAGGTCCATCTGACCTTTGAGATTCTTGGCATGAGCTTGGAGCTCACCTGAGGTGGAAGGATCCCAGGGCCTGCTGAGTGACTCTTTGTTATTTATTTTTAATGTCAAATTATAACAAGAACTACCAAGGCCTCCAGGGAAATGTCCTTAAATAGAACACAGCACTGTGGTACATCTCTCAGCCAGGTATAAATGAATGAGCTGATTGCCAAGGGCAAGTGAAAGAGTGGAGAAGGAGATATTATTTAAATGTTTGTATGTCGATACAAGTCTATATTAATGTACAGAAAACTAAAATGAGAAAAATGACATTTTAAGAATGGTGATTGCTCACTTGGCTTTCATTAGGTCCAAGTTATGAAGATGCAGAATGTTATAGACTGTTGAATTATTAAATACTTCAGGTTCAGGAGGGGCCAGTCTTTTGTATAAATTCATATATCAATGGAGGGTCTAAGATAAGAAGTGAGTGTGTATAGCATAGGATGGATTTTATGGTCTGAGTGCTTATCTATGCCACTGGACACAAATGGGCTGCATTTCTCTCATGAGAGATGAGAATTCGGTCGTATTCAGCAAATACCTGTGTGTCTCACATTTTCTAAATGCTAGGCCTAGAGAAGTGGAAGACTGGTCATTATATTCTCATGTAAGCAGACAAGTCACATGCTTTCAGCTAGTTTTTAGGGCTCTAAAATAGGTTGAAGACTATTCTAATTAGCTTTTCTATTGCTGTATATGACTCTGACCAATAGCAGCTTGGGGGGAGGAAAAGGGTCATTCTGTCTTACAGATTACAGACTACCATGGAAGGAAGCCAAGACAAGAACTCAAGGCAGGAACTTGGACATAGGAACTGAAGCAGAGACCAGGGAGGAACTCAGATGACTGGCTTGCTTTACCTGGCTTGCTCATCTACCTTTCTTACACAGTCCAGGCACACCTGCCTCAGGATGGCACTGCCCACAGTAGGCTGGACCAACCTGTATCAGTCAGCAGTCAACAAAATGCTCACACAGACATGCTCATATGCTAATGCACTGGAAGCAATCCTTCTTCTAGGTAGTGTGTCAAGTTGACAACCTAGGTTAGCCATTATGGAGAGAGGAAATATATATTGAAACATTCTAGGCACAAGGTTCTGGGAATACAATAATGAGCAAGATGGAGTGGATGTTTCCACGGAGTTCATATCTCATTTTATGCGTGTATATCTGTGTTTGTGTGTATAGTAATAGAGGAAGAAAAAATACAAATATGTACAATTGAGATGCTCAGGGTGCCAAGAGACCTCAAGGGAGAATTGATCTGGGGTGTCAGAGAAATCTATAGATGAAGTAATGCTTTATATGAAATTGTAGAGAAGAACAAACAAGGCCACGAGATAACAGAGAAACATTCTAGGCAGAGGGAATCACATGCCAGTGCCCTGCAATGAGACAATCTTCATGTATAAAAAGAAATAAGAACACAGAACAAAGAGGAACATAGAAACACCTAACCTCTGGACTGTGAAATATGAACTAGACATTCAGGGACTGGCAAACCACATTGACTAGTTTTATCTTCTCTAAACATTCATGACCATTCTCAATCTGGTTTCCAAAATGTGTTCATTTACTCTAAACCCATTTCAGTTTTATTAGGAAAAATTTCTCCGTCATGAATTAGAATAACTTTTATCCATTTCTGTTCTAGTTACTTTTTATTACTGTGATAAAACATCGACCATAAACAACTTGGGGGAAGGCCAGGGTTTATTTGTCTTCTACCTCGATGTCACAGTTTATCGTTGAGGGATGCCAAGGCAGAACCTTGAGACATGAACCGAAGTACAGGCATGGAGGAACAATGCTAGCTGGCTTCTCCTGCTTCTGGACAGCTGGCTTCCTTATATAAGCCAGGACCACCTGCCAGGGATGATACCGCCTACAGTGGGTTAACCCTTCCTCCAACTATAGCAATTAGCACTCAAGAACATGCTCCACAGACATACCAATAGACCAATCTCATGGAAGCAATTCTTCAACTGAAGTTCCCTCTTCCTGACATGTCAAGTTGACAACCAAGAATAGCCATCACAATTGCCCAGCTCTAGGCTCCATCCTCTAGAGCTCTACAAAGAAAACCCACTGCTTATCTTTTTCTTCTTTGAGCTCATATTTCTTCCAACTCTCCTGCTTTCTAAGTTTAGCCCATCCTCATATAATAGGATTTAAAGAGTCTTTTCCATAAATATTGCCTTCTTTGGAACATACCACTTAGTTAGCATCCTTCCTCAGAGGCAGGATCAACCACTTCCCATCCAGTGTTGAGTCAATGTGGAGAATGCCTCCATCCTCTTGGATATATTTCCATGATCAAAGTCTTTCTGTGAATCTCTCCTTACACTGATGATCAGAAGCATGGCTTGTGATAGACTAAATCCTTTCAACCTCTTTCTTGTAAGCTGCTATTAAACCAGGTGATTCTCATTCAATATGTATGTGGGCATTTATTTTTAATTTATACCTTGTCTATTTCTAAAAGTGACTGTCAGCCTAGAAGCAGAACATACACTCATCTACCCGATTGAAATGAAGATCCAAAGGAAAGCAGAAATGTTACATTTTCACTGTAAATTTTTTCAGAGTAAGTTCTAATGATACCTTGCTAGATTTCATTGCACTGATTCAGGTCTCTTGGTTCTGTCCTTTACCAGATCTTTCTCTTCCTTGCATTGTGAACTGTTCTCAACTATGTGCCACCTGGTAATTATTGCCATCCTTACATAGTTCCTGATTTTTTTAGGTGAGATTTCAGCTTCATCACCTATTGGGTGGTTGACTTAGAGCAGATTGATTAACCCACTTTCTCTGTACACCCATTTTTCTAATTTGCATAATACTACTCACAACATAGAGGCATTGAGAAAATTCAATAAACTAATAAAATAAAGCCCTTTGAATAGTGCCTAGGACAGGATAAACTCTCACATATTTATTTAATTTATCATTTAAAAATTTAAATTCCATACATAAGTGTATGTCTGTGTGTGGCTATGTGCACACGTTAGTTCAGGTGTCCATGGAGTCAAGAAGAGAGTTTTCGATCCCTGGAGACAGAGAATTCTGGGGATTGAACTCAGGTTGCCAGGTTCATGCTACAAAGTGCCTTTAGTCACTGAACCACCTCACTGACCCCTTATTTATTTGTTTTGAGGCACAGTCTTGCAGTGTAGCTCAGGCTGGACCGGAACTGCTGATCCTCTTGCTTTAGCTTCCCAAGTGCTCAGTCTTCTGTATGTTTTCTAATGCTTATTGTTATTAATATAAATATTGAGAATGTATTATGTCCTATGGGAAAGCATGATTGTATATTTACTTTTGCTGTGTTTGGTTGTCTGGTCCTCTTTGGCCCTGGAGCAATTAGGCCTGAAGTGTAAAAGCCTGATAGGAGGTGCTTGGGGGCTGTAATTAATTGACTATTCAAAGAGAACTGACTGGCCTCTTGCCAGGGCTTGAAAACTGGGCCAAGATAGCTTTTCAAACGAACAAAACAAACAAAAGAAAACTGTATTCCCCCACAGGGACACAGGCCGACAGAAACGCTACCATTTTATTAAATCTCCATTTCAGCATAAGGCCTCAGGACTGAAGTTAATAGAATGGTGAATTGTGTACAGGAGCCCATATACTTAACCAAAAGAGACTTGTGGCTCATCCCATGATAATCACCTGTCCCAAGTAGGCCACAAAGTCATACATAAACTCAAGAAAGAGAGGACTGGAAATTTCAGTGAGCATCTCTGAAGTCTACCACAGGAGATTTACATCATGCAACCCACATTGGCCAAAGCTTGCTGTGGATTCAGCCCTTATGTCTTCACCTTCTACCCCCCAGTCCCAGCACCATGGGCCCTATCTCTGAAAATGATTCCTCCATTGTCACCCTCTCCTTTACTTCTCCCCAGTAAACATTTGTTCTCCTTTCCTCTATGCCCTAATAGTAGGTAATTTATAGCACTTCAAAAGCCTATTTCATTTTAGTTTTAATGTGGTTCACTCCCAGCTATCTGTAGCTATCCAACAAACTACCTTAGTATTTAGTAGCTCATGGAGGTTATCTGTTTTTTTCACCAACTTGTGATTTACCTAGGAGTTCCTGGGTCAACTGATGTCTCCTCCCATGGCACTAGTTACAGTATCTCCCTCTCATGGGCAGACAATTCTCCACAGGGAACTGTGAGTTTCCTTACAGCAAGGTAGCTAGGTTCTAACACCTTATTCGAAGAGAACCAAGTTTCCCATTGTGTTACCTGAGCCTTCAAGTCATGTGTTATCAAGTCAGCTATAGCAACAAGACTATTCTGATTCCTACGGAGGGAAAACAGATTCTGTCACTGGCTAATGTTAAAATCACACTGTAGAAAGAACATGGATTTGAGAGGTTCTGTTGTGGTGATTTTTAGAGCACAGAATTGGCATAGCTCTTCTTCACTTTAGATCTGTTGTGGAGTTAAACAGGGCAGTAAATAATGAAGCTGTAGAGTGGATGCTTGTTTTTCTTGGAGACTGCGCTCCATGAGAATGGGAACTGGCACCCTTTTTTTTTTTGTTCCTGTATGTATGTTCAGTGAAGACAGATATTCAGCGTAAGTTTATCTGTTGTCTACACAATGGTAACTGTTTCACTCCTTCTTCTCCACCAAAAAAAAAAAAAAATCCCTGAATTCATCAAGGACACCCAGCACCCTGCCATGGTGGGCCTGCAGGAAAAAAAAATTCTGCATCCTGAATGGCATATTCCCCATTTTTAACTTATTGGCATAGGAATGATCATGAGATCTCATTCTTTCCAAAGAGCTGGAAGAGAAACACACAAAGAAGAATTGTGAAAGGGTTTCCATACCAGACAAGAGAAGGGGACAGGAAAACTCTGCCTCCATTCCTACTTTTGCATATTGTTCTGTGGAAATAGGTTTGAAGAGGTGGCTGCCATCTTGAAATTGTGATATTATCTCCATGGGATAAAAACAGCCAACTGATATTCTTAACATTGTTTAGCTCATAGATTAACCAACTCCTGGGCCTGCTTCTCTCCAACATCTTGTTATGTGAGGTAATTAATTACCATTATTTGAAAGCCAATTTTAATTGGCTTTTCCAGCACTGAAACAGAGCTCAATTAATGTTCATAGAATAGAACTGAATCCCCTAACTGATTTGGCTAACTCACTCAGTAGTCTGGGCCATGCACAGGAGTGAGTACACAGGATTATAAAACCAAATTTCTGCTTCTGTTGCTGCTCTGAGTTTCTTCTGTCATGCTTGGGGGATTTCAAAGTTGGATTGGCTCCTGAAATGTCTACAGCCCTTTCTTTGGCCCACATATATCTAAACAGTAACTTTCCTTAGAAAATTTCTTTTTTGTCCATGTATTTAAAACACAAAGGCCTTGGGGTGTGCTGGCTTCTTGGCATTCCCAAGTCTTGCAGCTGAGACATAATGACTAACTACAGGCAATTAGAGCGTGAAGTTGGTACCAAGCACTCAGACTAAATGGAGAATGCAGCTGGGCAGAGGCAGGTCTTTCTGGCATCAATTGGGGAAGCTTTGCCAAAACACCTGTGAACTTCCCCAGCCTGCTAGCAAAACCTCTCCTCTCAAAGAATATTCTCCCTTCATTTTCAGCATGTTACCTAAGCTATTGTATTTATTTGACCTTTTAATCTTTCATAGGAACTTATTATCATTTTTTAATAGTATATATTTTTAAATCTCTTTCTCCAAGCAGATTCTAAATAAGGCTGGAGAGCTCAGCCAGAGAATTGTATGATGGACTGAGGATGGTGAGACAGCAAGGCCCCGCCAATAAGTAGTGGGAGGATTGTTGTGACTTGAAGAGCCACTCTGAAACTCATGTTAGAATTTAATTGCCAGCATGATAGTAAGATGGGACCTTTAAGGCTAAGAGAGTTCTGCCTTCCTGAGTGGATTGGTGCCTCTACCAAAATGGTGGATTACTGTTGAGATAGATTTGTCCTGACCTCAGCTCCCCCGTTGCCCTCTGTCTTTTGGGTGTTCTCTATCTTCCTCCATGCTACATGGCAGCGTTGTGGTTCTCACTACAAGATGGCACCATGTTCTTAGACTTCCAGTCACCAGAATCAAAAAGAAAACAGACTCTGTTTCCTTATAAATTACCCAGACTTTGGTGTTCTGTTACCGCAACAGGAAGTAGAATAAAACAAAGATGGAGGCAAATGGGCAGGGATTTCACTACCAATTATTTTATTGGTAATTACATTTGCTCTTTGCCGGTTTCCTACATGTATGGACTGTTCTCTGATAACCCTCTCTCTTCTCTCTTCCATCTTTATCAATACCCACTCCTTCCTATCCATCTTTTTCCAAGATTCATGGCTTTTGGTCCTGTTTTGTGACCCATTTAGTTTAACCAGGGCCATCTTTGTGACCAGTGGATTGGAACTATCCACTGGAGCCTGGTGTGGTCACTGGTTCATCAAAATTAAGAAAGTTTTAAGATTTATCTTTATTGTTCTTGTGTATGTGTGTGTGTATCTACTATGTATATGCAGGTGCCACTGGGATCCAGAAGAGGGTGTTAGAGCATTTGGAGTTAGAGTTAGAAGTGGTTGTGAGCTACCTCACATGGGTGTCAGGAATTGAACCTGGATCCTCTGGACGAGCAATAAGTGCTCTTAGCCACCCAGTCATCTCCCCAGCTCCTCACCACCAGTTTAGGAAGTCTATCGTATGTGTACTTTCCCCTTTACTTCATCCCTTCCCATCATCAATCCCAGGGGAGAGAAGTGACTTTGGCCTGACTAGTCAGGCAGGAATGATGGGTGCGGCTCAGCCACATGCCTCTATGCCCCAGTGGCACAGTGGAGTGTCTATTGTTGAGTTCTGATTCTGGAAGGGAGGAGTCTCTAGTCCTGTGGAAGGGTGGGTGATAATGCTTACAGATAAGGGCATGTTTCTCACTGCATGAGGGGTTTTCTGAACTGGAAGGTCCCAGTGCAGAGGACAGCAGACATGGGACAGGGAGAAACAGCCCAGTGGTTGTGTTATATAGATACCTCAAATGAGCTCTGGCTTTCTGGTTATAAAAGTAAAATTCCCACCTCACCATTCATGTCATTTCATGGATGGATTCCTTAAGCTTATCTACACTGTGAAAATTCTGGTAGTGATTCTCAGAGTCCCTGCTAGTGGAACACAGTGTGACGGTCTATTAGGGGACAAAAAGATGTCCCAGTCCTTAAATCTCCTTTGTTCCCATTAAGTGATATTGTTATTTTAGAAACCAAATCATGCCTATCAAGCTGGGGAAATGTTATGTGGGACCAAGACATTTTGGGATAGAGGATGAACAAAAATTTCTGGCGCCTTAGTCATAGTCTTTTGTTGTTGCTATTCTGGCCTGAAGGAGGATTCTTGGGAATGGCATCCAGGGATCCCTTCAGACTACTGGCTGCTTTATGGGTGAGAAAGCATAAATGGAAAGTGGTAGTCTAATATTTCCTGTGTCAATGTCTTGGACATGATGTGTCTATTAGAAACAAAAAAATAAAAAAGATATATGTTGTAGCTGGCACATGTATGTGCTTCTTTTTGAAGACTTTAAAATATTATTATAATTTCATACATGTATATACAATGTATTTTGGTCACATTTCACCCTCTACTCCTTCCCCTAAGTCTGCTCAGATCCACTCCCAATCTTCACCTTCTCTTAATTTCTTCTAATCTTTTAAAAAATTATCCCATCAAATCCAATTTGTATCCAATCCATGGATGTGGAGACATCCACTGTACTGTGGTCAAAGTACCAGGGGTCACACTCTTAAAGAAAACTGACTCTCCCTCCCCCCAGAAGCCATCAACTATCAATAGCTCATCAGTTAAGGGTGGGACTGGGGATACCCCCTCTGTTGAAGACATTTTTATGAATGTAACTTGTAGGAGACATTTAGTAAAGATGAAGTTACTGATTGGATTGATTTGAATATAGCCATGATGCAGAAGCAGTAAGAAAGATCCAAGCAGTAGGAGTCCCATTGCTAAAGTGGCAACTAATGAGGCAATTCCATGTAGTTTATCTGATAGTCAAAGAGGTTTATTTTGGTGCGACTTACCGACAGCAAAGGATCAGTGGTTACAGAATCCAGGAGAGGTGAGGTGCAGTCCAACCCAGTTCTCTGGAGAACTCTGACTTGGTTTGCAACCCAGCATCCAGCATCCAGCATCCAACATCCAACATCCAGCATCCAGCATCCAGCATCCAGGATCACGAGGTAGCCAAGAGAGAGTGGTCACTTACGCCTCTCAGGTTTTAAGGGGTCCCCATCTCGGCCACGCCCCAGGGGCAGGTCATAGGCAGGTAGGGGGCCGTTACCTGCTGCCTCACTAGGGGCAGTGCTTCAAGGTCAAGGCTGGAACAGCTGCCCACTACATATTGCTGTGGTTTTGCTAGGTTAAAGTTGTATTAGGGTTTCAAACAGCCAACTCATGCAATGAGCACAGGACCCGGTCCCACTGCCTGGATGCCTCCCAAACAGATCAAGCCAATCAACTGTTTCACCCATTCAGAGGGCCTGATTCAGTTGGGGGCCCCTCAGCCATTGGTTCATAGTTCATGTGTTTCCCTTCATTTGGCTATTTGTCCCTGTGCTTTATCCAACCTTGGTCTCAACAATTCTCGCTCATATAGACCCTCCTCTTTCTCGCTAATTGGACTCCCAGAGCTCCACCCGAGGCCTAGCCGTGGATCTCTGCTTCTACTAGGTTGATCTCAGTCCTCGGGGGGAGGCTTTGCCCTGGAGGAGGTGGGAATGGGGGGTGGGCTGGGGGGAAGGGGAGGGGGGCAGGAGGGGAGAGAACAAGGGAATCCGTGGCTGATATGTAGAACTGAATGGTATTGTAAAATAAAATAAAATAAAATAAAATAAAATAAAATAAAATAAAATA
>CABHPR010140926.1:0-17492 GCA_902168415.1 Peromyscus melanophrys | reverse complement strand
TTTTTTTTTTTTTTTTTTTTTTTTTTTTTTTTTTTTTTTTTAACGTGAAAATAAACAAAGAAACCATGAACTTTCCCCTAGTGCAGCCACTTCCCGGCATACAAACACGCCTTTCTTCTCCAGCCTCAAATTCAAATGTTCTTGTTGTTATTGCCTAGACAATGCATTAGTTTATTTTAGCTTGTGTTCTTTGCCCTTTTTTTCCTTTACGGTTTAGGGAATGGATTGCAGTTCTTGAAGTGTGCAGTATAGATTGTGTGTCTGATTTACTTAGGTTGCCCAGAGACACACAAAATAATCACAGTGAGAAATTCCATTCTCTAACCACCCTCTTCCCCAAGAGAAAACAACAAAAGTCTTTCATCCTAGATGCCAAGAGGACTATTGTGTCGGATTGTCTGTGGAACTCTGTCTCTCACAGAAATAAGAGGACTTGGTATCCCTCTGGGGTAATTCTGAGGCCCAAGGTCTCAGCTTTCCCGTGTTCACGGAGATTGTAACGTGTTCACAGTAATTCCACATTTAACATTTCACTTCTAATTGTGTGTTTTAAGTGTATGCATGTTCATTATAGTTTACAGAGAGTTTCAAACTGGAGTATTGAGTAGTTGAAAAACCATTTTTTTTTTCTACCTTTATAATCACTGAAATAGAACACATACATGTGAAGGGGATGAGTCACCATGTATACAGATGAATGAATTCTCAGTAATTGGCTCACATATGTGTCTAAACTGCAGATGAAGGAACAGACCTTTGCCAGGAACACACCAGGACCCTCCTGGGTCACTACCCACTGCTGTTCCTCCTCTCAAGGGGATGATAAGCACGGGTGAGTTTTGCTTTGTTCAGTGTTGTACTTGTCAGACATGTCTGTGTTGAGTACGTTTGTTCTCAATCAGTGTCTCATAGTTCATTGATGAGAATATTGTAATTGATTTGTACCAATCATAATGAATGACCATTAGGGATGTTTCTTCATTTTGCCAATTATAATAATACTTCTGTGAGCATTCTTGTTCAAGCAGATGTGGTTTAGTCTCATTGACCTTATGTTAGAGTTCTTTGGGGAAGAAGAGTGTGTGTGTGTGTGTGTGTGTGTGTGTGTGTGTGTGTGTGTGTGTGTGTGTTTGTGCATGCACATATGTGTGAATGCTTAAGAAATTTACTCATGCCAGGTGGTGGTGGCACATGCCTTTAATCCCAGTACTAGGGAGGCAGAGGCAGGCAGATTTCTGTGAGTTTGAGGCTAGTCTGGTCTACAGAGTGAGTTCCAGGACAGCCAGGGCTACACAGAGAAACCCTGTCTAGAAAAATTAAAAAAAAAAGAAAAGAAATTAGAAATTTACTCACGAGATTATGGAGGTACAATTTTGAAGTTTACAAGCCAGGACAGCAGGCTAGAGCCCAGGGAAGATTTGAATCCTAAAGATCTCTGCTGCAGAATGACCTTTTTGCTCAAGGGAGATCTGCCTTTCTTCTATTAAGACATTTGGTACATCAGGTATTGTGGCTTACACCTTTACTTCTAATGATCAGAGGCAGAAACAACATGATTGTGAGTTAGATCCTGGCTTGTGAAACATAGTAAATTCTAGGCAAACTTTGTCCCATTAATGAGACCAGGGATGGGTGTGCAGAGCAGTGAGTAAAAGTAACCCAAAACTCTGGTTTGAAGCACTTGTACACACACACACACACACACACACACACTCACACACCTGAAAGAAAGAAATAAAGATAGACAGACAGACAGAAAGAAAGAAAAAAATAAGAAAGAAGCCAAGAAACCAACCCAAGTGAGGCCCATCTATGTTGAGAGGGCAATCTGTTTTGTTTCAAGTTGACCAATGTACGTGTTAATCTCATAAAACCCCCCCACATATTTAGAGACAAAACCAGGATAATATTCAACCAACTAGCTGGTCACAATGGTTCTGTTAAGTTGACAAGCATTGGCTATCACAGTAACTTACTATCTGCTATATAAACTCTTCCATACCGGTGCTGGGTGGAGAATGGTTAACAGATTGTGAGAGTGCTTTGAAAATGCAATGTATTGTTAAAAGATTTGAACTGTGTTTAGGCCATCAAATGAGAGAGGAATTAGCCATGAAAAAATAGTTTATAACTATTCTCAAGAGGAGAGGGTATCTCTTACTACACCATGAAGAGCTACACAAAGCCAGGCGGTGGTGGTGCATGCCTTTAATCCCAGCACTCAGGAGGTAGAGCCAGGTGGATCTCTGTGAGTTTGAGGCCAGCCTGGGCTACAGAGTGAGTTCCAGGAAAGGCGCAAAGCTACATAGAGAGACCTTATCTCGAAAAACCAAAAAAAAAAAAAAAAAAAAAAAAAGAGCTCCACAAAGCACCAGGGTGCATCAGGAGCACAGAGAAATTATGGAAAAATATTATAGTCTTCTTTTTTTTTCAGGAAGGAGTAGATGAGTCAGAACAAGAATGCCCATGCTTGAATATTTTGTGTGATTACAGTGGGTTTTGGGGGTACAGAGGTGGTTTCTAGTTGTTTGATTCCTAGGCTGAGGGCAGTGGGTAGTATGTTCCAGTGTATAAGAGCTGATAAAGGAGATGGTTGGGGCCTGGAATCTAGATTGACAGATTTGCAATTGCTGAGCATGCTCTTAGTTGTTCACTGTCTGTAGAATTGGTCAGCACTGAAGAGGGCAGTCAGAGCATCATAATACAGAAAAGAAAAGAAGACATGGTAGCAGGAAATTGATGCGATTGCAAGAGCTTTGGACTCAGATCTAGAGTGACAATTATGCCATCTTGTAATAGTCATGTCCACTTTCCCAATGGAGAAGCTGAGACTCAGGTTACTAGTATTAAAAAAACAGAATGGAGGCTTAATTCTGGATCTCTCTGACTCAACATTCTCAACCTTCATGTTTTTCTCAAGTCTGCTCAACACACTTTATTTCTGTCTTTCTAACCCTACAAGGTTATTAGAAGATAATGAGTTTTATATAAGTGAGTATTCTCTGTGACCAGTGAAGAGCTAGAGAAGTAGAAGGTACAATTTTTATTAGCTTATATTGCAGAAATGCTGCTGTGATCCAACATTGAAATATATGCATTCATTTTATAGGATCTTAGAACCGGGAGGCGTATTTGGGGATCATTGCTCCCTGGCTTTGTTTTCAAATAGGCGAGAACTGAAACTTTGTGTCTTCTGGAGAGCAGCCAGGCTGTCCCTGGATAGCTTTGTGCATTATTACTGTGAAGGCCAAAAGCTCAATCAATGGATTTTTAAGAACAAAAGCTCAGTCAATGGATGCTTATTTTCCAGTGACTTTACTAGTAAGTTACTTTTGCATTGTTCCAAAGAATACGCCAATGACTGACTGTTATTAACAGATATACTAGATATACTCAGTTTATCCCAAACATGTGGCTCGCATCTTTAAGATAAGTTCAGTATATGCTACTCAGACCACCCTGACTGGTGTGGCTAATAACAATCTCACAATTTAGAGGGTTTTTTTTTCCTCTAGAAAGTAGAGGGGGAAAATCCTAGGCTGTAGGCAAGCAACAAGTCCTGTGCTGTTCAGCTGCAAATGAACTGGGTGAGCTTGGGTAGTGACTTGATAATTTAGAGTACCCCTTTTTTTTCACACTTGCAAAACCAAGACAATTAGGTTAAATGATGCTCCAAGTTCCTTTTGGCACAAGCAGTCTACATTCAATCATTTAGAATTTGGATAGCTAATGCCATGTTGATAGAGGTGCAAAGCACTTGTGAGTAGCCAGGAATTGGTTGTCTTTGATGTCCAGTAGTTAATAAAACAGAGGAAGATTTATATGAATAGCTGCACTCATCACTCACTCTCCTGCCAGCTATCTGCTGATTCCACTTCCTTGGTTAGCCCTGGGTTACTATAAATTAAACTTACTGCATTTTCCTGGGAATAAGGATCTGTAAATCAACCCTAGAGGAGAGAGGCTCTGTCAGGAGAGCCTTTCATGGGATACTGTAACGATTGGAAAAACAACATATTATTTGGCAACTACTTCTGAATATTAGTTTATGCCCTAGTGATTGTTTCCTTAATAACCCAAACCTGTCAAGGAAACACAACTCACGTGGCTTGGACATTCTTCTTGCCTTCTTGGCCTGCTAGATATGCTCATTGTTTTCCATCCTCTCTATTGAGCCTTCCTTTTTGTACATGCCACAATTAAATTAACAGACATATTCCTAGAAAATTAGATCATTAAACACCCTTCCCAAACACACAATTTTTTAAACAAGGGGATAATCTCCATAGTATTAGACTGTATATTAGTGCCTGCTTTAGCAGCCCATGCTGCTCAAGTGTGGCCAGTCCATGGCCGGTGGGCGGATGTTTCTTTCAGTTCTGGAGCTTAATCTGACATGCCCCCCTGCTTGCAGATAGTCAATATTTTTGTTTTAATTATATAGTTAAAGTGTGGATGTCAGATCAGTGTTAGCCTGAATATCCCCACGGAACCAGAAGAATGACACATCCTATGCCAACCTTGGCGTGCTGATCTTGAGGACTTATTGGAGCTCAAAACATTTTCTCATTAAAACTGAAGCTCAGGAGCTGGAATGGCAGCTTAGAGACAGAGCCCTTGCTGAGAAGACACAAGTCCCCTAGTTTGATCCCCAGTACTCCCATCCCAAAGCCCCCAGATGAAAATAAAACTGAAGTTGGCACTAACATTTCCACATAATTCTAAAGCCTGCCTTCACCTAACCCAAATAAGGTCATGGAAGAATTTTCACTGAACTGTTTTTCTGGAAGCTTCCTAGGTTTACTTACCAAAAGAAAAGAAACACGCTCCCCAGCATGCCTTTTCAACCCACAAAGCCTCAGTGGATAATTGCTGTGGCCCATGAGCACTCAGCAGCTCTGAAGTCATTTTAATGAGAATGAGCCACCCCTGACAATTATAAGGGTGACAGACATAATCACCTCTTTGTGGGGAAAATGCACCGGATTAGGCAGTCCATTACAGCAATGGAGGCTGGTTGAAAGAGAATTCTCAGCATAGAAGGTAAGTGCTGTTGATTATATATCAGCTGCTTCCAAGCAATAGCTTCTCAAGATGGCTCAGCTATGCCGAAGATCACATTATGCCAAGAAACCTGGAGTGAAAGGATTTAGGTAGGAGGCATTTCCAACACAGACGGGACATGGGCCTATTTAACCCACCAAGAATGGCTCAGGTTGGGAAATGAGGTAAACAGTCCTATATTGACAAAAGAAAAAGAAAAACAACAACAACAACAACAAACCACCACCACCACCACCATCACCACACCCACACCCACACCCACACAAAAACCAAAACCACAATAGATGGAGATTCATTTTTTTCCCCTGTGACTTGCTGTCTTTGTGACACAGAATTTGAGTTGTTGAGTTGATTTTAGATAGAGGGACATAATGCATGTTGTTTGGAGGAAGGAGCTAGAACTTATGAAAGAGATTTCATACGTAGCTAGCATAGGCTTGAGTTTGGCAGCCACAGAATTTGGATAGAGAGGTTGTAGCTGATGCTGAACGTGCCTTACACTTGTGCTTTGGTATTACTTCTGTTCACAATACACCTGTGACTACCTGTGACACCACTCTCTTTGTGATGGTGGTGGTGGGTATTGGTCTACCTGTGTATGCATGTTGAAGTGTTGGGGAATATTCTGAAGCGGTTGCAGAGAATGTTGAGGACTGAGTGCCCGGTGGTGCTGTTCTCCACTGTTGTGTAGAGTGCGCTCATTGACCTAGACCTCAGTAATGACTACCACATTAATGTGCTCAACAGTGTACTTCAAGAATGACTTCTCATCTGCATCTCGCTTCCCTATTTGGCCTCAGGTCTGCTTCTGAGGAAACTCAACCTAATTTAAAAGATGAGGTTGCCATGCAGTAAGACATTATATACCACTGTGTCATAATGTAGCTGTCTCCCCTCCCTCTTCTAATATCACAGAAGATAATCAGTGCAACATGATAACACATTCCTGGTTGCTTCATGGGATACTTGAGGTTAGAGATACTCATTCTTCTTAGTCTTCAGCAGAATGCAAAATGATATGCTGAGTGACTTAGACTAATCCTGGGTTACTTTACAATAGCATGTAAATTCGACCATAGTGCTAGTTAGGTGATTCTATTAGGAAACATTCCCACATGACTTGGGGGAAGCTGAAGTGAATGGTAGGGTTAGGAGGTATATGTATCAGCAGTCAGTGTTCCGTGCAGAGTGATGATGCAGATATAAAGGGTGGGTGGTGATGAAGAAATCTGACAGCAGCATAAAATAGGCCCAGAACAGGTGGTAAATGTATCTGCAGGCAAGGTTTTTGTTAAACATATGTGCTGAAAGTAAAACAGGATGTAAATTGCATATCAGAAAATATGCTTGCTTGAGTGCTAATATTTCAGACTCTCACGCTATTGCATCTTCTCACCCCAGAAAATACTGGAAAGTTCTGCACAGAGTCAGGATACCTGGGACATGACTAGTACCTGACCTACTGTAGAAAAAGTAGAGCTAGTCAGTTTGCATCTTATTGCTCTAAATTACAGAGAATGGAAGTGTAGCTTGGTGGTAGAGTATCCTGCATGTGCTGGGCCCTGAATATAATTCCCAGCACCTACCCCGCCCCCCACTCCCTACCCAACTCAAGAAAAGACAAGTGGTGTTGTGACTATCTTTCTTTTTCAACCAGGAAGGTTATGGAGTGTAGTTCTGGTATTTGGAAGTCAATTTGGTGGACTTTTATAGGATTGTTGATCTAGGGTCTTCTATTTCTTTGAAATCAAGGCATATAGGAACACAAAATATTAAAAATGTGCTTTGAAGGATACAGAAACAGAGGAATTTGTAAACTCTTGTTTCTTCAAATTGTTGTACTCTTAGATAGGGAACAGGGCATGGATACAGCATTTTAAGCCAGATAGGTCTGCCATGTCATTTTGAGCAGTCTCTCACCTCCTCAGCTTCAATTTCTTCCTGTCTAGAAATGGGATGCTCTAGTTCTTGGGTCTCAGATGTGATGTAAAGATTAAGTGAAGACACAGAATGTAGCATGGTACCTGACACGGGGCAAGGCTTAATAATGGCAGCCATTATGATTTTATCTCCTTATGCGTAAAATGGGGCTTCAGTTACTTATCCTTTCTTCTAGCAAATATGTGTGGAATATCTACTGAGTGCTAACACTGTGCCGGTGCAGGGAACAAAATGCTAAGTAATTATGCAGCACAAATTTTGGACTGACCAAGCTTCAATTTGGTCAAGAGGGAAGACCAGGGCCTGGAAAATTTTTGTTAAATGGTCTGATGGTGTTTTGGGTTATTTATGTGGTCCTAACCCATTTCATTCATTACAGCAGAAAAGTAGCCTCATACGGTGTGCAAATGAATGGACCTACTGTGTGCCATAAAACCTTTATTTGTACAGAGGGCCAGATTTGTCTCACACCCATCATTTGATGATAGCTAGTAGTAGAAATTAATAGATACTATTCATTGAGTACTTACCATATATTTCCTTTCTTTTCATTTTTAAATTAGCACACAAAGTATGAGATGTCATTAGGAAAGTTTCAAGCACAGTGTGTTTCTGGAGATTCTATTCATCCCCTCATTTCCCCCAACACCTCTTTTCTTCCCTCTCTGGTAACCTCCCCCATCTCACTTCTGCTTTCATGTAATGTGTCTTCCCCACCCCTTGCTCAGCATCTTTTTCTTACATGTATAAATTATAAGCTAGGATTCACATATGAAAGAAAACATGCAGTATTTACCTTTCTGAATTTGAGTCACCTTATTCAATATAATATTTTCAGGAGCCATCTATTTTCCAGCAAATTTCAGCCAACTTTTCTTTACCACAGATTAAAATTCTATTGTGTGTATGTGCCACATTTTCATTATCCATTAATTAATTAATTAATTAATTAATTTGGTTTTTTTTTTTTTTTTCGAGACAGGGTTTCTCTGTGTAGCTTTGGAGCCTTTCCTGGAACTCATTTTGTAGCCCAGGCTGGCCTCGAACTCATAGAGATCCACCTGGCTCTGCCTCCTGAGTGCTGGGATTAAAGGCATGTGGCACCACCACTTGGCCTCATTAATTTATTGATGGACATCTATACTGGTCCCATTTCCTTGACATTATGAATAGAACAGCAATAACATGAAACGTGCAAGTATCCATGTGATAGGCTATGGAGTCCTTTGGGTATATACTCAAGAGTGGTATAGTTGCTGCCATGTGTTTTCTTGCTTGTTTATTTAACAAACACATAAATAGCAGTTAACATGAGCCAGGAAGTATTCAAATCACTTCGCATATGTTGACTCACTTAACATCTTCTACATCAGCCTCAGGACACTAGTGCTGTCCCCATTGTACAAAACGGAGGTGGTACTTGTGTTACTTTTCATCTTATAGAAGAAAAAACACTGAGAGTTTGAATAAGACAGAGATAGGGCTGAGATCTGAAACAAAACAATGTGGTTCCTGAGTCAGGGCTAACCATTCCACCACACTGCCACCCACCTACAGTCAGGTACAAACTCTGATAAGTGAAATAAGGAGGTAACAACAAAGTCTGCCACCCAGATTGCTGTAGCCTACAAAGCAGTACAAGTAAATTGTGATAGGTAATGAGAGTCTTGGTGTTTTCCTTGCTCTCTGAAGCAGCCACTGTTCAGTTTGGGTTCTGAACTGCAGAACAGAAGCAGGCTATGGATGACTTCTCTTCAAGCCTTGGAAAAAGGAGATGAGACACTTCCCTGAGGACACTTGCCACCAACCTGTCATTATATTTCTTCGAACTTGAGTAATTTAAACATTGGTCCTTTTGTAAGGTCTGGCGCTAACTCTTTCAAATGCATGAGGCCATTATATCTACAGAAAAGCCATGGGAAAGAGCATTCATGTCCAGAGGTCTGATGGAGACCCAGAGCTGAGAAAGAGTGGAGAGACTAAGCTATGTCCCATAGTTGAAAGTGGTTGAATCAGGATTTGAACTTGGCTTCTGTAATTCTGATGTCTATATTCTTGACCATGTGGACCAGGATTAGGGTGCACACATCATCCCTCAGTGCACACTAGGTTTCCTTTAGTTGATCAGGTTAGAAAATAAGTGATAAGACTCATTAATCCAGACACACTTGATAAAGAAGAGGGCTTTGCTTTATTCAGACACTGCCAATAAAACAGAAAGGATTTAAGAAAACAGTAGTGTGCCTATCCTGGTCATTAAGGCTTCTGGAAAATAATGATGACCCAGAGGTATCATTACTTGGAACATCAGCTTAGTGTCTCTTTCAAAACAGTGGTAATTTTTATGCTTTGCTATAAATGATCACTTAAGCAGCTTGAAATGACAACAGGCCACAGTACCCCTGTGCTTGTGGGCATTGCGCTTGGTGGCTAAACTTGCTCTTGAGACAGTATGTTCATCTGTGTTGAAAACTTGCCATTAACTCTTCTGTGTCTCGACAGGTTGGGGCCCTATTGGTTCTCCAGTGGAGAGTGGCCAGCCATGTAACCACACACACATTCAACAAAAACCAACTCATCAGGTTACATTTACATAAACATGTATGTAAAATAGCAATTCAAGAAACAGAGGTTATCAAAGGAGAGTCAGGGGATGAGACAGAGGGAGGGAATGTCCTTGGAAAGGGCTGCAGGGAGGAGAAAAGAGAGAGGGAAAGTAATATAATTCTATGTCAATTAAAAATTGCCCCCTCACAAGCTTTTCCTGGGCAGGAGTAGAGGAAGCACAGGAAATGCTTCTGCCAGGTGAAAATGAACATGAATGGGTCTGAGTGGGTTTCCGAAAGCACGTGGAAGACTCTTGAGGGTTTAGTTGTGTCACTCACAAAATGTCGTCTTAGTGCAAATTTCTAACACTGTGATAAAACACTATGACCAAAAGCAACTTGGAGAGGAAAGGGTTTATTTCAGCTTAAGCTTCCATATCACAGTCCATCATCCAGCGAAGCCAGGACAGGAACTCAAGGCAGGATCTGGAGGCAATAACTGATACAGAGGCCATGTGGAAGTGCTGCTTACTGGCTTGTTCCCCAAGGCTTGCTCGTCCTGATTTCTTATAGTATTCAGGACCCCTTGACCAGGATAGCACCACCCACAATGGTCTGGGCTCTCTCATATCAATCACTAAGTAAGAACACACACCACAGGCTTGCCTACCACCCAGTCTAGTGAGGGTTTCTTTCTAAATGACTTCAGCTTGTGTTAAGTTGACATAGAACTAGCCAGCACAAAAGTATGTATTGAAGTCCTGACTTCGGGTGCCTGTGGATCAAACATTGTTTGGAAACAAGGTTTCTGTAGCTGTTACAAAGACAGAAGTTCAGAAGATATTATAGTGGGGCAAGGGAGAGCCTTATTCTAATACGAATGGATGTTCTTGTTAGAAGAGGAGAGAGGTGCACAAAGGGAGAGACAGCCAAGTGATGGCTACTGAGGTGACTGAGGAACCAATGCAGCTACGATCTAAGGATCAATGGCTCCCACAGGGACCTGGAAGTCAAGTTAGTATTCTCTGGGCTCCAGACATCTTGGCCTTAGATTTCTAGCATCCAGAACGGAGAGACAGAGTATCTAAGCCATTCTGTCTGTGATGGCTCAGTACAGCAACCTAACCAAATCCCACCTTTATATGATTCCTGGAAAGAAAAGCAGCACGCCTGTGTACAGACGAGGGAGTGAAAGTATTAGTTTGCTAGTCTTTACTCAGTTCTTTGTTTCTCATTCATATAGAAGGCAACTTGATGTGACAGTTAACAACCAAGCTTAGGAATCAGAGAGATACACATAGGGACTTTAGCTGATACTTCCAAATTGGGTGACTTTTGACCATACTAAGCTTTATTATTTGTTAGTTACAATAGTTCTTTAAGGGTTGAAGAATCACTGAAGAAAGACCCCAGACTCAAATAGTATGCAAACAGGAAGAACGTTTATTCTGCAGAAATATCTAGCATGCAGGAGTCAATCATCCACACAAAATGGTGATGATGGGACAAAGGCGCACAGGCCCTTTTAAAGGGAACTTGGGGAATTCTAAGTATCTCTGTTCTAATAGGGCAGTTGGGGAGCAGTTACAAGGGGTGTGTGTTGATTGGACGGGGCTAGTGACAGTCTTACCCATTGTGGGATTTTAGTCATGTATGGTCAGCAACAGCTTTATCCTGTAACTTTGGGTCTCTCTGCTTTATAAGGTTAGCTGATTGGCCAAACTTGGCTGGGGGACTTCCTGGACTCAGGCTTAGGTCATTATTTACAATGGAGGATTGTCCCGTGTCTAAGGTGGAGAACCCTTTAGTTCTGGGTTCTGTGCTATAGGCTGACTCTTTGATGCCTCCATTTTACGGGTGATGAACCTGAAAGCAAAGAAAACATTTCTCTTGGGCAGTTAGTTGTAGAATTAAAGTCTAGGTATTTTGGCTTGAGTGACTTTACTGTTAACTGCAATGGGATGCTTGAGGCTCAGTGCTACTAACTGCTAACTGGTTAGGATCAAAATATTTCCAGAATATCCAGAAGATTCCAATGAAAAGAATTTGGCCACATATGTGGAGAAGGAAGCACAGTCACTCATTAAAACTCTCAATCATTACATAATTATAGACTCACAGAGGTTGTAAAAACAGTGCACCAAGGACCCATGTATATTTTGCTTAGCTTTTTCCAATCATGTATCTTTATTGCCTACACATTTAAATGTCTGCTTATATTTCTCCCTGCAAAGTCCAACTTTGGACTTCAACTTCATAGTCGATTACTTCCTACCTAAATAGAAAAAAGCCAAGATTAAAACACTGTATTTTTAGAGTAACAACATGAAGGGATGAAAAAGGCAAGACTTTATCAGTAGACATTTATAAAGTTGCTACTTTTGGGAGAATATACTTTCTTGTGAGGAGCTATGCAGTTTATTTTTTAAAAAGATTTATTTTATTTTATGTTGTATGTATGTGTTTGTATGTATGTTATTTTATTTTATGTTGTGTGCATGTGTATGTATGTATGTATGTATGTATACATGTTTGTATATGCACATGAATGCAGGTACCTACAGAATCCATAAGAGGGCATCAGATCACCTAGAGTTACAGGTGGTTTTAAGCCACCCATCATGGGTGTTGAGAGTTAAACTGAGGTCCTCTGCAAGAGCAGGAAGTGTTTTTAACTTCTGAGTCAACCCCCACACAATCTATTCTAAGGATCCACTGAGCTCCTAATCTACCTAGAATTAGAGTAATAGGATAAAGGCATCACATAATACTTTCCATTAATTTCAGATTAAAGAGGGTAGGTGAAGGTGTTAGGATCTTTCTTAACAACAGCATAAAGAACAGAACAAAGGCAGAACCATGCCAATTTCAATTATGTAAAATATTAAAAATCAAGTCATGCTTTCATACACTTGCTTAGTGATGAATAGGCTGATACCTAGGAAATGGAGACTAAAATCTGTCCTGGAGTGATTTCCATAATCCTGGAGCAGTGAAATATTCTAAATGATAAAGGTATTAGGGAGTTGGTATGGCTTCTGGATATGCAAACTGTAACCCAATAAGGCTGATAATGATAAATCTCTGTAGCAATGAGTTTATTCACGTAAGTGTTGGGTAGCAATTTCCTTGGAGACAAAACAGTTAATTTTTGGAGGGATGCTTAAGACAAAGAATGTTATAAAGGGTGGTGAAACAATCTAGCATGCAAGGAAACTCATTAAGCTCAGGAAGTAAACAATTCAACACACAGAGGAAGTTTCTGAAACTGACCATATTTACTAGACTCTTCCCTCCCCAAGCATTTATAAGTTACAAGGATTGTTGACTCTTGAGGCAGAAAAACTGCCTGAAGGAGGTCCAGACCAATTGAAATACCTGAAAAGGACATTCTCCAACCTGTTGAATTGCCTGTGGGTTGTTCAGTACACTCCATGTTTCCAGTTTATGTGAGCTGTCACCCATACTGGGGTGAGCTTTGGTGACACAGCTTTCTAAGTATTTTTGTTCCTGTGAGTAACTTCAGTGAATTCATTGGTTCAGAAAGTGGGATTTTGGTGGTAACCTTGCTTTGTTCTGTCAGGGATCCCCTATCTAGGGTGTGTACGTGTTTACTCACATCCCCCCAGGAACAGTGTTACATAACAATAAGTATAGTAAATCTGTAGCCATGCAGTGGTGTCTGCTAAGTTTAAAGCTTTTAGAGTAGCAAGAAAGGCAAGTTATGAAGAAAATGTATGCTTTTCCAATGTAACTAGTGAAACAGAAATTGGAGGTTTTAAGAGAAAAATACACAATAGAGTTTCAGTAGCAAATCAGTACCCAGAAAGAATAACTAAAATTAGGGTAACGTATAGCTTCAGTCCTGATAGGAATGGACACTTTTCTTCAGAAACTGTCTCAAGTATCAGTTCAGCGTCTCTAAGAATTCAAAATCTGGAATGCTATAAAAACAGAAGTTTTTGAGCACTGACTTGATGACGTAAATAGAAATTCTACCCCTGACCTCAAGTGATTTGTCTCAGTCAGAACACAGGAGTACTAAGGATGCTGTATAAAACTCATTCAGACTATATGTATGAGTTATATATTAAACATAAATAAATTCTGTGTTTAGACTTGGGTCCTAGACCCAAATATATTACTATGCATATACAAATCTTTCCAAACCTGAGCACAGTCAAAAGACAAACAAACAAAACCACTTTCGGTTTCAAGCATTTTGGATTAAGGATGCTGGACATGGTTTAAAGGGTTCTATAAATGCTTCCACTGTTTCCTTGCACTGTGAATGATCTCATTTTCTTGTGAGTGATGGACAACTAGAACGCTTTCCAGCTTTGTTTTCATTCTTCTAGATGCATGATAGCTACACAGTTCTATATAAGTTTGGCTTCATTGCTTCTTTTTGTCTTTAGCTATTTAGGGAGCAAGAGCAGAACAGATGGGGCTCAGAGAGTGTGCACCCCAAGGCCAAGGGTGGGGAAGTCTCCTCTTCCCTCTCCTAGTTCTTACCTATCTCTAAGGTGTGGGCCCTCTCAAGGTCTCAGGCTTTGGAGTACTGGTGCTTCCTCTGACAGGGAGCATTTTTTATAACCAATGCAATTTCAAACCAAGACCATGGCAATGGTACAATCTACAGAATACATTTACCTTTGTTTGATTTTTCCATATTACTCATTTGTGTGTGGAAGTGCCTATATGGGCAAAATTTTGTGTAATCCTGTCATATATTTACATTCATGTAATCATAACCATAATTGATACAGTGTAGCCGAATAGCGGTGAAAGCCTTAGAGATCAGAGAAATAGTGAGAGCCACCAACCAACCTTACCTTACCAGCTCTGCAACTTCCAAAATGCCACGACTTCCTGTCTACCCAGGCTTTTGTTGCCTTGGTGTTCCGCCCTCTCATTGGCTATCTTAGCCTAGCTGCATCACTTTCTTGTCACTGCCTGTCTATACAGACCTTCAGGTCTCTATGGTTGGTACTGGGATTAAAGGCATGTGTCAACATGCTTGGCTCTGTTCCCTAGTGTGGCCTTGAACACACAGAGACAATGCCTGCCAAGTGATTGGATTAAGGGCGTGTGCTACCACTGCCTGACTTTTGTGTTTACCTTAAAATGGCTTGGTATTTCCTCTGATCTCCAGCCAAACTGTATTTGTTAACTTACAAATAAAGTATCACCACAATACAATACTCTTCCCTCTATAAGAAGTTCTTCAGTTCTTTTGGGGTTGTTCACCCTTAATTTCTGGCTACCACTAACCTGGTTCCCCATCTCTGTAATTTATCATTTTGAGAACATTATACAGATAGAATTACACAGTAAGTAACTGTGATTGGCCTTTAAAAAACATTTGGTGGTTAAAAAATTGGTAATTTTTTTATCTTTTTAAAATTGCTAAATATTATGTTAGAGATGGTGGATCCCAAAGTGCCAAACTCCCCACTTTAGCCTGAGCTAGAAAGTTTTCTAGGTTGCTCCCAAGTCAAAAGTGATAACGACAACAATAGGGGCAGGTGAGAAGGCTCAACTGGTAAAGAGCTTGTCACACCTGGGTTTGGATCCCCAGTCCCTGTGTAAAAAGCTGAGGGTGGTAGCATGTCTGTAATCCTAGCTCTTAGGAGACAGGGACAGAAGGATGCCTGGGACTTGATAGCTGATAATCTTGCTGAATTCTTGATCCCCTGGTTCAGGGAGAGACCCTGTCCCAAAAAAACTGAGGTTGAGAATGATAGCTGAAGACATCAGACATAAACGTCTGACCCTCATGTGCACCTGTACACAAACATAAAACTTATTCAACACACACACACACACACACACACACACACACACACACACACACACACACACACACCCCTCTACCACCTCCACCTGTAGCTAGAGTTTTCCTGCCTGGCCCACAGTCAGGACAAATCTCTCTCACCTGCCAGTCCCACAGCCGCTCAGACCCAACCAAGTAAACTCAGAGACTTATATTGCTTACAAACTGTATGGCTGTGGCAGGCTTCTTGCTAACTGTTCTTATATCTTAAATTAATCCATTTCTATAAATCTATACCTTGCCACGTGGCTTGTGGCTTACCGGCATCTTCACATGCTGCTTGTCATGGTGGTGGCTGGCAGTGTCTCCTTCACTCAGCCTTCCACTTCCCAGAATTCTCCTCTCCTTGTCCTGCCTACTTCCTGCCTGGCCACTGGCCAATCAGTGTTTTATTTATTGACCAATCAGAGCAATTTGACATACAGACCATCCCACAGCAACCACCAGCAGAAGAACTCAAGAGATTTTATTTATTTTATTTTATAGGTGCAGACATTGCCTCTTTTTATGCTGTTTCCTAGTCATATTTTTCATCCAGTCCAACATTTTCTCTCTGTCACAACAAACATTTTCAGTGTTGTAGAGGAAGCTTTGTAGAGGCCATGGTGACACTGTAATCTAATCAGCCCCTCAAACACAGCATTATCCTTTCTCACAGTGGCAGATTGGGAGTCTTAATTGAGACCTTCTGCAGATTAGAAGCATTTGTGTTTCCACCTACCACAGTCACAGCTGTATTGTTTGGCATGTTTACGAATGAAGGTTAAATTCCTGTGACTTCATCTGTCATAAGTAGGAGGGAAAAAAATCAAAAGATATATGTTGGTGTGTTGTCTTTTTAAACATATACCGAGAAAAATTTTCATTCTGTGACAGTCCAAAGCAGAATGGAAAGGCTTGCTTTACAAAAAAGACTGAGGTCTTGATAGACTGGTTTTCTGCCTCATCACTGTTCCTGAGCAGCTGAGGCTATGAGCTAATCACATAACACCTTCAGACTTTCCCAGTGAAAAGAAAGATTTGTGCTTCCTTCAGGACTAGCTTTCACTGTACCAGAATATACTATCATGATCCCAAGAGAGGAAAACAAGCAGTAGTCCTACCCAACTGTGATGCCTATGAACCACAGCAATGACCAGCATGGTAAGACACCAACAGTGGTGCAGTAGGGGCACCTGCGTGTTGCCAATAACCATCAGGTGTCTAGTTGGACTTAAGGCTCACTCCACAAGAGGAAAACTAACTCAACTTTCCTGGTATAGTGAGGTCATCGATCTTAGATGAGAATTTTCTATCTCCACTTTGTTAAACCAGCAAATTTCCTACCTTTATTCTAAATATTTTACTTTAAACTCAGAGACAAGTATAGCTCATATTCTTACCAAAGAAGCTTCTCTTTGGTACTGATAGAGGCTGTTACAGAAGCCCACAACTGATCAAAATGCAGAGAACAACTGATTATGGGGTGCTTAACCTCTGTGGATGTATTTGCAATACAATTCCTAGACCTAAAGCTCAGGGAACATCCCAGCACAGGTGGCAGACTGATTCTAAGATCCAGAGGTCCAGCAAATCTGCTGTGAGATTGATTGTGACTCCTAAAAACGAGAGGGAAGCTGCACTTATGATACTGCAGCAATATGGCTGCCTAAATAAGACCCAAACAAAGACAATACCCAATAGATCTGTTAATGTGGAAGGGGCCCCACCCCAAACAAAGAACTGTTTCATCATCATACTACACTTCTTGCCAGAATTTCAGACAATCTTACCCATTACTCTAAGACTTGCACAGAACCTACAGTTAGTCTAACTGAGATTTAACTATCTGAGCTTTCTCACAGTACCCAACAGAGATACCATCACCCCTAAACAGCAGGAAGCAATTCTAAAAAAACAATGCCCCTTCTCCCTAAGGTTTCATATTTCTCAGGGTTATGGATGATGGTTATAGGGTTGGGGGTAGAAGAAAATATTAGACTCAGTATTCTAAAAAAAAAGGGAAAAGAAGAAATGGAATGGATAGGTATAAGATATTATGGTAGATTATTGTATATACTAGTAAACAAATTTAGTAAAATAGCAGCCTTAGATAATTTGCACTG
>CABHPR010140925.1:58607-69111 GCA_902168415.1 Peromyscus melanophrys | reverse complement strand
CTTCTCTCTCTCTCTCTCTCTCTCTCTCTCTCTCTCTCTCTCTCTCTCTCTCTCTCTCTCTCTCTCTGTGTGTGTGTGTGTGTGTGTGTATCTTCATGCCATGCTAGACTTGTGGAGGTCAGAGATCAACCTGAGGTGACAGTCCTAACCTTCCATCTTGTTGGAAACAGGGCCTCTTGTAGTGTCACTGCTGGTTAGCTGTCCTACAAGCTCCCAGGGCCTCTCTGGTCCTCACTTCCCATTTCCCTGTAGGAGTGCTGGGGTGACTGATGCAGGCAAGGGCACCTGACTTTACATCAGTTCAGGGGATTCAAACTCAGGTCCTCACAGTTGCACAGCTTGCAGTTTACCCACTGAGCCATCTCTCTGACTCCTTAAAGAAAAAAATTTTAAGAGGCTGTTCAGTAAGTAACAGGATGATAACTGGCGGTATTTTACAAATGGCCTCTGGCAGTCTTGACGGAACTGTTGTAATTCTTTCCGTTGGTCACTAGCAGAAGCTCACTTTCATAGTTCTATAAATCACTCCATAAAAAAATACATGCTTCTCAGGTTTTATAAGCCCCAAAGACCAGCAGTTGTATGACCCCTAAATAGACCAGAAAGGAGAGAAATAATTTGGGGCTGCTCCTTGGGTGCCTCTATGCAGCCTCAGAGTTGGGAGGAGATTTGCCTCTCAGACACAGAAAGTGCCGGATGTGTGCAGAAGGAAGTCATGCTGCCTGCTTCCTCCCATCTCTCCTGCAGCTCCAGGAGGAGGGAGAAAGCTTTATGATTTCCAATATGAATCTCCCCTCACTTCCTTTGTTTTTATGATTTTGTGACATTATTCTTAGGTATAAGATTTAGGAAGTATAGATTTTCTATAGGTACCTAAAATCATGTATATATGTGTATATACATATTTATGTGTATATGTGTGTACATATACATATATATTTCATATATATAATAAAATATATATATATAATAAAAATAGAAGCAGACATGTCTAGGGAGACAAAGGGCACTAATGGGTGAGGGAGTGGTGAGAACAGTGAGGACAGAGGATATAGTGAAATGTATCAAATGTACAGTATATGTTTACATTAAGATGTTCTCTGTGTGAGCCAGACGATAGAGAGCAGAACCATAAAATGCTGTCTTCTGGGCATGAGTTGGCCATTGCACTTGGGAACTCTTGGTAGCTGCAGCTGCCTGCTCAGGGCCTGTACAAGAGCGGGCCCGTCATAGTCTATCAACGATATGGGAGGGACTCAAGTGGGCGGGCCTCTCCCTGGAGGATATCAGCAGTATGTGGCTACTTGGGACAGAGAAGTCATTGTCTTCAGGGAGTACCCACGGGTGAGTGCCCATGTGCCCATAGATACCCATCCAGCCCTGATTAAACTCAGAGGGTCACAAAATAAGCCAAAAACAAAACAAAAAGACATAAAAGTGGGACATTGGAGCCTTGTCAGAAAAAGTGAGGTTGGTGGGGGTCAAACGGAGATAAGAAAGGGTAAAGAAATTAATATGATTGGAATGTACTTTATATATATAATATATGTTATATTTATATTTTGTATATTATATATATTATATTTATATTTATATATGAAACTGTCAAAGAAACACTTTTAAATTTTCTTATGTAGTACAGTATCGTGTACAATGAACATATACAAAGAGAAAAGACATTTGAAGATTCAGGACATACACACAGACATGTGCCCCTAAAGCTCAGTCCCTGGAATGAGATCAGAGCCAAGCCCAGATCCCAAGCAATTGCCATGGACACAGCTCAAAGCTCCTTCTCAAGGCTGCAGCCAATTATGGTAGCCTCAGAGTGGGACTGGTCATTCTGTCTGCACTGACCACTCCCTGCTGATAAGGTGTCCAACCTTTAACAGGATAACCTACAGAAGGGATGCGCCCCTCAGACACCACTTCATCAGCCCCAGCCCCAGCCTGTGAAATGTGATTATGGAGGGGACTGTTCTGAACTTGACCCTGTGCCGTATCAGAAGCCTTCACACCTCTGTGCCCCAAGAGGCCTAAACATCAGCCTCATAGCCATGCTCTGCTTTTCACCTTGCTCCTGAGGCACAAGTTGTATACAAACCACACACTCCTGAGTGTTCCAAACCTCTGGACCTTGTTCCAGCTTCAGGGTTGACCTCTACCGAGGTATGAGACTTCGAAAGGCAAGTGTCCCCACAGTGTTCAAGAGTGTGCTAACTAAAAAAAGAGGGCAGAGTTCAGCAGGACTCAGAGAGAGAAATGCATTTTGGGTAGAAAGTGAAGGAATGGAGTCATCTGAATTTCACTACTCACAAGGATCCTGAAAGTTGAAGGAAATAAAGGCCAGTGTCTGTAGACCTCACATAGGCACAGGTGTCTCCCCGACATCCTGTATACTACTAACTTTTCCCATTGCTACGGCAAAAACCTGGCAAGAAGCAACATAAGAAAAGAAGGGTTTATTGTGGCTTATAGTTCCAGAGGCTGAAGCGCATCACGGCAGGAAGGCATACAGGAAGGCATATGTGGCAAAAGATGGCTGATCACGCACTCATGGTCAGGAAGCAGACAGCGGATAGGAGGCGGGGCCAGCTACGAAATCAATGCCTGTTCCTGGTGACCCACTTCCTCCAGGGAGGTCCATCTCCTAAATGTTCTACAACCTTCCCAAACAGCACTACTACCCACATATGAGCCTATGAGGGACATATATTCAAATCCCACTTTGGGCCACCTCTCCACTGAAAATACAGATGTGTCTGCAAGGCCAAGGCCAGGCTAAGAGTCCTTCTTATGCCCTCACTGCCTTCTGTGCACCTACTCTCTGTACACTTTCCTTCTCAGTGAATCTCTCAATGAATATACAGCTATCATTCCGGAGGGCAAGGGCCTGTGGCAGAATTTCTGGGGGTAGAATTTGGATTGTTATCGCACATGTGACTAAGCCCAACCTCTTCCCTTTTAAAGTCTCAACAAGAACCCCTACAGTGCCCTAGTTTCTCCCCCAGAGACAGGTTTGGCTATAACTGTCACTCCTTTGTTTCTAATATAAATATTTCCACAAGCTTCTGCTACAGAAAAAGAAAATCCTTTCTTCCCACCAGGCCAGCAGCCACTGGGACAAAACTCAAGGGTGACCATGCTGTTCCCAGTCTCAAGATCTCAGAATGATGTCTGTCAGCTCAGGACCTGACTTTTGCATGGCTGTGACGATACAGCTGAGAACAATTTAAAGGGACGTGTTATTTATTTTGTTCATGGTTTCAGAGATTTCAGTCCATCATGTCTAGGACAGCATAATAGGATAGAGAAACTTTCGTCCCAGTGGGCTGGGAAGCAGAGAAAAGAGACTATCCATACTCTGGCACCACCTTTTGTTCCACAAAGGTTCCCAGCCCAAGGGATGGTGCCATCACATCCAGAACGAAACTTCCCCGTCAGCTGGTCATCTCTGGAAACAGATTCATAAATATACCCTGAGGCATGTCTCACAAGTCTCCTAGGTGATTTTAAATATAGTCAAGTTGACAATAAAGATTAATCATCACACTACCGTGAATGTCAGTCAGATAAACACCACGGCTGGTGCTACAGGAAGGTTGAGAAGTTCCCTGCAGTGGGGTCCTTGAAGCCTAAGCTGTCCTGACCACCCTCTGTGTCCCCTAGGCTTGGACACCAAACAAGCGCAGGTCATCGTCCTCTCCTCTGGGACCAAGTGTATCAGCGGCGAGCACATCAGTGACCAGGGGCTTGTTGTCAACGACTGCCATGCTGAAATTGTGGCCAGGCGGGCATTTCTTCACTTCCTCTACACTCAGCTGGAGCTGCACTTGAGGTAAAGGGGCCCCTAGCATGGGCAGGACCAACACGCCTTAGCTAGTGAGAAGCCAGGCAACTAGGTCATGGAAAGGAGTCCCACAGCCAGCTCAAAATGTGTCATCCACTTATCTTGGCAGATCCCATACATTGTAAGTGACTATGTACCACATAGCATCTATTTTTATTCAGATTTGGAGCACTCTTTGAATACCACACAGACATTGAAGTGTTAAATAACCAGATGTCTGCATTACACTCACATCTCACTTCAGGAAACATGCTGTTTGCCTACAGGTTATACACACAGGTTACTACACATGTGCCCACAGGCATAGACACACAGGAATACATCTTGTCATGGCTCATTCCATTTGGTTATTTTTCAATTAAAACATTCGGCCAGCCACTATAGCACCCCTCAAACAACAATTTCCTTTATGAAACCCAGATATCAACAAGACCACAGGGCACAGCCATCCCTGGATCTTACAGACCTTCAATAAGCTATTTACCCAACCAGCTACTCCAATATAAATATCAATGGGACAAGACAACAGTGCAATTCTAGGAGCCACCTACAGATCGCAGACGTTTTCTTGCAAAAAGTGCAACCACCAAAAAGGGAGAAGACAAAACAGGGAAAAACATAGAGAAAAGAAGTTGAGGACAGAGAGAGGGAGAGAAGAAGAGAGAGGGAGGAAGAGAGGGAAGGGGGAAGAAAAGAAGGAAACAATGACTTTGCTGTCTCTCGGGAAATGGGAGTCATTGCTCTCTGGAACCATAATTCCATTGATTGAATTGAAAGAGTGTTTGGTACAATGTGAGATGACTCGAATCGATGCGCTTGCTCCCTGGCAAAAACTTTCATTTCAGCCATGGAAAGGTGCCAGTTTGACATTGACACCTCTGCTCAATGCTGACAAAATCGTATCCACTTTAAGCAGGGCTCACAGTTCAGTTATTTCTACAAAGGGAAGAGGGTTCCCTCTGCTCCCTGGTCAGTTTGGGTTTGAGAATTTCTCAGCCAACATAGTTTCTTCAACAGTTCAGGGTTCTTCATGTTTAGTAAGGGCCATCTCTCAGGGGCCAAGCTCATAAACGGGCTGTCATTTATTTTCTGTCACCAGTCCTAATCTCGGGGCCAGGCTGCTTTCATTGTGCAAACCAAAGGTAAACGGCTCTCACAAAAATACACGGTGGCCATCTTGATGTAGGTATTCAATACTTTGTAGGCTTTGTCCTACATAGTCAAGTCACCCTGTCCTGGTGACCTCAGTTCTCCTCACACCCCCACAGAACCAAATACGTTCCATTCTCTAGACTTCTAGATTTCAAATCAGGAAATGTGACCAAAATCATGTACACTTGTGTGTGTATATGTGTGCTTGTATGTGTGTATGTGTGCACATGGAGGTCAGAAAACAACCTCAGATGTCATTCAGAAGCCATCTACCTTGCTTGTTTTGAGACAGGCCTTCTCACTGACCTGAAACTCCCCAGATAGGATAATCTGATTGGCCAGTGAGGAATGGCAATCAGCTCAGTCTCTCTGCTTCCCTGGCAGTGGGATCAGAAGTGCATGCCAGCAAGCCTGGATTTTTTTAAACCTAAATTCTAGGAAACAAACTTGGATCTTCATGGTTGCCAACCAAGCCATCTCCTAAGCTTGCCACAAACACTTCAATAAGGATTTTCTAGAGTGAAGAGATGTTAAGAAATGTGCTACAATGCTGGAATTTCTGATGTCCTCATGGCAGCCATCAGGAAAAAGCAGGCTGTCACATGAGCTGGAATCTCTCTGGAAGACACAATAAACTCCAGCAGAAACCCAGGTAGATTTGATCATGTGACACTCCTGAAGCAAGCTAGTCCCAGTAGTTGAATTACTGTGGGTCTCTTTGACAGAACATTCTTTCCTTGCATCTTCCAGCTGCCCTTTTTCTTACCGTTTGAAACAGGGTTCCTTGAATCCACTAATAACAGCATCTCAGAGGGGCTTCAGTGAGTGGCTCATTCACATGAACCTGTTAGCGTGTACAGAAGTCACACAAAAGAGAAAAAGGCCTAATATATGCCAAATAGACTCGAATAAAGGCAATACCTTAACACACTCAATTAATTTTTATCTGAGCCTCTGCACAGCGCATAGCAGCATGATATGTTGCCATATCCGTTCCAGGAGGCCTGGTGAGGGGTCAAATGGAATAGACAAGAGCTGGAAAGCTCTCAAAATGTGGGGAAGGATCTCTACTGAATACCCAACTTCTCAGTTGTTAATGTTCTCCAGTTCCCTCTACCTCCTGTATGTGTCACAGAAGACAATCCAGTCAACTTTGCCCAGACTTGGATGCATTTTAGGCACTGCACAACTATCTGGAAAAGTCAAAGACAGCCACACCCCATCCCTTTCCTGCAGGAGGGTACCAAAAATGGCTGCAAAGGGCCTCAAGAACAAGTAAAGTTTCCCTTAATGGGTCTGGCTCTGCACTGGGGGACCAAGACTGCATGCAGTTGCTCCCAGGGCTATGGAAGAAGAGCCACACATGATGGAGGAGTCCACTTGGGCACAAGGGAAGAGGTAGTCTCACGTGAGCTTGTAGTAGCCTCGAGGGTTTCCTGGGGACACTATGTTTATTCTGCTCCTATGAGATCTCAAGGCCCTGCAATGCAGAATCCATCACCAATGGGGCAGAACTTGTACAAACAGCAAGAATTATGGAAAGCAGACTGCCAGGGGCGTGCTGAGGGGTCTGGGAGAAAAAACACAGCTCAGTTGTTCAGTACCCATGTGATATCGTCCCTCCTTGGGGAGGCAGGGCTGCTGAGATGCAGGGTTAAGGACTATGAAGAAGGTTTTCCTGAAGCAAGAGCATGTAAAGCTCCAAGATTAGGAGGCATGAGTTTGTTCTAGATCTACCCCGAATGATTAAAAAAAAAAAGCCAATTCTGCATGATTTGGCATTTCTGCCTAGTTTGTTAGTACCCAAGCTCAGACACTGTTTAAAAATCTCTTTTCTCTCTACTGCACACACTAGTACCCACTGAGACTACTTTAGTCAGTAGTGTCCCAGGACACTCCATGAATGGGGCCTCGAAGGCACAGAGGATTATGGTTTATAATGATAGGTACTGGCTTGTAAAAGATAAACTTAAAACGTATGGTTGGAGAGAGAGAGTTCAGTTTGCAAAGTGATTCTCAAACAGAACAAGGACCAAAGTATGACACTCAGAATTCATGCCTAAAAAGAAAATGAAAAAAAAAAAAAAAAAAAGCCAGGCATGGTGGTACATGCTTATAATCCCAGAGTTGAGGAGGCAGAGACAGGGAGACCCTGAGGCTCACCAGCCAGCCTAGCCTACACAGTGAGTTCCAGACCAACGAGAGACTCTGTCAAAAGAAAAGATGGATGGTACCTGAGGAGTAGCACCTGAAGCTGTCCTCTGACCTACACACACACACACACACACACACACACACACACACACACACACACACGGGAGAGAGAGGAAGAGAGAAAGAGAGAGACCTCCCTCAAGTGTGAATGTTCAGGGAGGGTGGAGATGGAAACATTTCTGCTGATTGTGTTTGTTCCCAGGTAGTTTTACTGTAGCCTGTCCCCAAAGTGTCCCAGCAAGGGGCAACAACACACGAGCGTACGGGGGTAAAAGCTGGGGAACCGCTGAGTCCATGGAACAAGACAAAAGCACCTATTGGGACATCTTCAGTTGTTTTGTCATAAGTGACCTACATCCTCTTTGTGTCCATAGCAAACACCGAGAGGACTCCGAGAGATCAATATTCATTCGTCTAAAGGAAGGAGGCTACAGACTTCGAGAAAACATCCTCTTCCATCTCTATGTGAGCACGTCCCCCTGCGGAGATGCCAGACTCAACTCTCCCTACGAAATCACAACAGATTGTAAGAAACCACATATTTATTTGCCTTTTGTCAATAACAATGCCAGACCAGGCTGCCTCTGGCTAAGCTCTGTCCCAGGCCAGCTGGGCCAAGGCATCTTGTGTGTAGTGTGGATGGATAGCTGGATGGAAGTGAATCATAGCTACAATTAGATACCTCCAAAACCTCAGTCTAAAATGCTCAGGTCATTGGCAGAAAAGTAGTTTGGGGTCTAAAATTAGCTATTTAATTACAATGGCACTCTGCTTTGTTTTACTAGGTCAGACATTCCCTATATCCCAGGCTGGAAAATGGAACCAATGAGAAAGCAAATGAGAATTACATGGGGTGAAAGCAAACTCAGACTAGCTCTTTTTGCCTTCGTTTGCAACTTGGGTGAGAAAGAAACTCAACTTTTGCAACATGGCCAGGGGCCAAAGTGTAGTGTCCATTAACTTAAAAAGTCCATTGCTAAGCCCTTCCCAAGGACACAGTGCCAATCCTCTCCATCACCTCTGTGCGTTTCCAGGATGGAGGACAAAGGTGGGTGTCCACACCTCTTGGAGATACTGGTGAGACTGTCTTGACCACAAAAGAGAAAAATCAAGGACTCTCACCTTCTCTCTTAAATTATGCCATATTCTATTATTGTAGCAGGCATACATCTTGCACTTATTTGTGTGTATACCACACACATACACTCACATTCCTCCAAACTTTTTCTATTTTCATTCTTTCCTTGTTTATTTATTTGTATGTATGTGGTGTGTGTGTGTGCGTGTGCGTGTGCGTGTGCGTGTGTGTGTGTGTGTGTGTGCAGACACATGTGTGACACAGTGCACCCATGGAGGTCAGACGACAACCTCAGCATCCATCTTCACCCTCCACTTGGTTTAAGACAGGTTCTCTTCTTTTTTGTTCGTGGCTGTGTACACCAGGATCACTGACCCCTGAGCTCAAGGGAGTCTTCCCATCTCACTCTAGGAGTGCTGGGATTGCAGGTATACCACACTGCACACAGCTTTACATGATTCTAAGGGCATAAACTCAGGTCTTCAAGCTTGCACAAAGTGCCCATCACAAACACACACACACACACACACACACACACACACACACACACACACACACACACAGTCTCTTTCTAAAACCTTGAGAGAGGAAAGTGCTGTTCTGTGTGATCTCACGTTCTATTCCCATTTCTCTTGACTCAAGGCTGTGTCTACTATCATGTTGGCCAGGATACCACCACCCTCCTCACCCTCCTGTGGGCAGTTCCTGTAGTTCTCCGACAATGTGTTCCCTTTTCTGATTCTCACTCCACCTTGGTTCTGCCATTTGCTTTCTAAAGCATGTGAAATGTAGGGAATACCTGCCAATCCCTCTCTTAAAGGGAAAGCAACAGAGTTGACAAGAATGAAAAAGAACTTTTTTGAACAAACACTCAAACTGAGAGTTAGACAAATAAGAAAAATATATATATGTTTGAAGACTCATATATATTTTTTTTTCTTTACTTCTTCTCAGTGGCTTCTTTGTCTTGGCAAACATCCCCTACACAAGCCTGGAATACAGCAGGCATTTGATAAATGTTCTTTTTTTTTTTTTCCTGACTTTGATGATTAGACCATAAATGTAACCTCACCCACAAGGAAAAAAGAGAGTTAGGACCAACCCTTAGTAACCACGGAGTGTGATGTGTTTCCACTGGAGACTTCCTCTGAGCACAGGGCACATTTGATGGCTTGATAGCTTTATTAGAATTAGATCCCTTTCATACACATATATTACCTTTATTTTTGCATAAAGAATTTTATGTTTTATTTAGCTCAGATGAACCCCGGACAACGTTAACTCTATTTATATAGAACACATAGACACATATTTAGTTTTACTGTCTGTGCTTAGAAGAGTTTTCTAGGCCTGTGTATTAGCTGTTTGCATGTCTCTGGGATAAAACACCTGGCAGAGGCACCCTAAATGAGGAAGGGTTTATTTGGGGTCATGTTTTCAGAAGAGTCAGACCATCATGTCAAGGAAGGCGTGGTAGCTGTTCACATCATAGCTACCAGGAAGCAGAGGTAAAACAGAAGGCAAGCTATAACCCCAAGGCCACATCTCCAGTGACTCTCTTCCTCCAAAGGCTATACCTCTAATTTTTCACCAGTGATACCATGGTGTTTCAGATCTATTAACAATTACTCCAGTAGTCAGATCAGAGCCCTCATGAGCTAATGGTCCCTGGAGATGTGCTCATAGATACATCCAGAGTATGTTCCACTAACCCAGATGTTCCTTAGTCTAATCAAGTTGACTATCAAAATTTGGGTAGGTAGGGAAGTGGGGAAACTTGGGGGGAGTTAGGAGAAGGAAGTTGAATATGATCAAGACCTATTGTCCAAAATTCTCAAAGAACTAGTAAAAAAATGAGAAAAAAATTAGCTATCACATCATACTTCTTAGGCCAGTCATAGTGATGCATGTCTATAAGATATGGTGAATAGGCAGAAGCAGGAAGGTCACAAGTTTGAGGCCAGGCTGGGCCACGCTTTGGGCTGGAGAGATGATTCATTGGGTAAAGTACAAGCATGAGGGTCTCAGTTGAATCCCTAGAACCCATGTGAAAAGGGAAGCCAGGTACATTTGTAACCCCAGGGTTTGTGATGGTGAGGCATCCACACTCCTGAGCTCATGTACATAAACACAGAGAAGGGGAGGGAAGAGGAGAAGAGAAGTGGAGAAAAGGAGAGAGAGAGAGAGAGAGAGAGAGAGAGAGAGAGAGA